>MU121231.1:11723-22668 GCA_014904835.1 Paxillus ammoniavirescens
GACCTAAAACAACCCCAGAAATTGCATATCAAGAGGTGGCAGGAGGTCTCTGTCCTAATCGTCAAGAGGCAGAATTGGGGACTCAGTCATTGTTACGCAAGGTTAGGAACTTGATTAATCATGTTGCATCCAAATATTGATTGCTGTTTGTAGGCGAAACGTCCTGTCACCAAAGTTGTTCAACAGAGGTCCACAAAGGTCGATAAATTGGTCAAAGTTGGCTCAGTGCTTCTCATTCCAGAGGATCTCGACAACATGAGAGTGACTGTTTCTTACTGAGTCCCATTGACTGACTGCCATGGATTCAGGATGGAGAACTTGTTGGAAGTCATAAACCGAAACGGTGTGAACAGGAAGCCCTTTTCCAGCATGGGCTTCTTGTACAGGATCACAATGGCAACACTCTTGCATTCTCGCCCAGTTGGAGTCAGAATGTGATCAACACATGGTTCCGCCAACTGCTTCCACAACCATTTGCATGGCTTCATGCATGCTTTGGATCACTGGAGCCAGACGAATGCCACTGGGTCCTCCTCGGCTTGGAAGGAAGAAGTTATTTTGTCCTGCAAGGACACACTATCACTGGCAAGGAGCTTGATCAAACAAAAGGCTCCACGGGGTGCCAATATTCTGATCTTTCGATTGTGATAGGTGAGTATTTTCATATGTTTGGTTGCACAAAAACAAATTCTTATGCAGTTCAAAGCTCCATGTCACATCATTCCTTGTTCTGCATACACAGACTGGGATAATGCAATAACTAGAGCCCATGCTGGCCAGCTTGAGCTGGAGGATCTTGGAGATGACCTGAGCGAGAAAGCGCAAGCTGCTTGGCAGCAAGCCTACCAAGAGGACATTGAGGGACTAAGTCTGCTACGAAGTTCAACCTCCAGGTCCCAGCCAACAACCAGAATCATCCTGACTCGGGCAACAACCAAGAAGATGGTTGACTTTACTGATAGGCTTGCCAGCTCTGATTTGGAAATAGATTGTGACCTGGATGTTAAGCCAGACATCGCAATCAATGACTCTGCCAAGTAAACACACTTCAACCACACTCTGTGGTTCACTTCTGCTACTACCCGCTCAAAGAAACTTACGACCTACAGCCGAAAGCATACAGGAGTACTGACAGTCCACTGCAGCAGAGTTGACTCTCTGTGAACACCGTCTCCAAGTTGCCGTGACTCTACGTCTAAATATTCAAGTTCCGAAGATGAAGTTGAGATTGTTGATGTCAAGTGTTCACCATCACAGCCAAGCTCAGATCACCGTGACCCAGCTATTACTAGCACATCCCCCATGCTCTTTGATCGTACTGGAAGTGGTTCCGATTCAGATGATGGGAATTTTTTCTCTAGGTTGGCCCAACGTCAAGAGCTCGAGCATCAGGAGGAACTTGGAGAAGACCACTGCTGGCACCTGCTGGGAATAATGGACTACAAAGAGGAAGTGTTGTCCGGGTCTTTCAGGGCAGGTGCTAGCGGGTCTGATACGGTAACGAGCAGGCTGAGGTGAATGGCGGGGCTGATATGGAAAGATGTTATTCTCAAATATGTTCCACAAGACAAGCATGCTACATTTCACCTCTACACCTGGTAGCAATTCGAAAATGTTTCTCATGAAGGTGCTGTGGTCATCGATAGAAAGTGATGATTTGGAGTACATCAGGGCTGTCCATAACAGCACCAATAAGGAGGACTCCAGGTCATCCTGAAGTTGATGCACTGCGTTCAACTTCTCAACAAGGTGTGCCGACATAAATTGCCAAGTCCCCTGTTCTAAGATCTTCAGAAGACAAGCACCAAAAAAGCAGTGCCACATACAGTACATGTGACCTGACGAATGGACTCCACACTTGTAGCTTTTGCCAAATCCCAATCAATCAAGTATCCATGGCCTTGAACAATGATAATATTCCCAGCACTAATGTCCTGATGGATAATTCCTATACTATATGCCCCTTTATGAGCTAAGTATGGTGGCAACAGTGTGAGTTGATAATCACAATATCATAGGTATAGAGTCAACTCACCGACAAGTGCATCGTGTATGGCTTGCACCAGCTCCTGAGAGGAAGCAAAATTAGTCAACAGTTCTCCAACAAGATCTAGGATGAGCTGGTGATGGGCATGAGAAATAATTGCCAGTCCTTGTCAACAAATCCATGGAAGCCGTGAACATGCGAGGGTCTGCGTCTCTTGTTTGGGCCAACATTGCACATCACTGCTTGTGAGGCAGGTGGGGACCTGGGAACTGTAATTGTTGTTGAGATTCTCATAGATTTGACCTTCAGGTATGATATCAGGTGAAGGATGAGAGAAGAAAAGGGATGAGTAATGCAAGAAGGGACCTTTGGGTCGGAACCAGGAAATGAGGCAAGACAATCTGAGGTTGGGCAAGTCAATGTCAAGCCAAGCAAGCACTTGAGCTGTCGATGGGCAAGCTCGTGAGTGTAACGGAACCTTAGCTCTCAGGTGGTCACAAATGGTAGGCAAAGGACAAATCCAGAGGACTGAAACACGAGTCAAATAGTTGATTGATAGATGGAAAGATGGATAGGTAGATAGATAGATGCATCTTGTGCCTATGAACAGGGCTTTATAGTCTGGGCATACCCAAGATTGTCTAACAAGTTGCATGATTATGTAATCCTACTGACCCTGCTGGCTCTTATAGTGTGGTACATTGTACTCAAAAGAAGAGAGAGAGAGAAACTGGTATACTACTTACTGGCAGGGCTAGGGTATGGGCAATATGGACGGTACGAGGTCATGTGAGTGTGCAAGTGTGTGGGAAGCAGAGAGTGTTGGGTGAATGGGTGAGGGTCCATGGGTGAATGGTCAGTCAGTATGGGTCCTTGTGCAGGGATACACGTGTAGAAAACACTAGTTCCCTACATTTGGGGGGACTCTGATACTGACTGTCCCCAGTCAGTCACATGAGGGGCAAGGTACACGCACATGAACCATCAAGGGCGAGCATGTGAAAAGGACATATGAGCACATGAAACATTGGACATGCATGTGAATTAAGTCAACAGGCATGTGAATTGAGTTGTTGCAAAGGCAAGGGTAGGTGCTGAATACAAGGACGAGGGAGATGAAATTGAGTTCAATGCTGGGTATAAAGAGGGTGGCAAAAGCCATGCATGTAGTGTCCAAATCCTTTGTTTTCGTCCCAATATCAAATCAACAAAGTTTAAACCATGTCTTATTGGAATAACTCCCTTGCACACATCATGCACATGGGGAACCATGTCATAACCAAGCCGTCCAGCAATCCTGATCTGATTGGGTTTTATCTCCTTGCCAAGATCCTGGTCAAACTTGCAGAGGAGCTGTCTGTGAATCAGGGTAGTGGAGGTCTGCCTGCCTAGACTAATACCTGGGAGTCTGCCATGGTACATCTAACAGGCTCAATTGCTGGTGGCTCAAGTTCACTAACATCCATACAGAAGGTGCTGTTCATGTTCGTGCACCACATCAAGGGCCAGGGCAAGGAAGCCAAGATGTGGATGGATGACATGAAGGTCATCATGCATGGGGAAGTCCAGTACACTGGGATGCTGGTTGAGTGGGAGACACACAGGAGGACAGGGGGATCCCAGTGGAGGTTGTCAATTGCTGAGGAACTGTTGAAGTTGAAGGCCAGCATGGGTAGCACCTTGGGTGAAATTGAGGAGGCGGTGGCATTACTCAATCCTGAGCTCGTGTTTGTTGAAAGGAAGTTGTGTGCATGGTGTGACACTGGTAGTGTTTCTGAGTGTGAGCCATTTCTATACGAAGGAACTCATGTAATTCCTGTAAGTCCATAGCATATTCCTGAGCACGGGCTGATGTCATATCCCTCTTGGGGCAGATGGAGATGTTTGGGTGGTAACCCTTATTAGCAAAGAATGGGGATACTCCAGTAGTAGCACTAGGAGTGTTGTTGTACGTGAATTCTGCCAAGGGAAGGAGTTTGGACCAGTTGTCCTGCTGGTAGGTGCAGTACACTCAGAGGTATTGTTTGAGGGTTTGATTTGTTTGTTCTGTTTGTCTGTCACCTTCTGGGTGGTAGCCCAACGTGAAATGCAGTTGGATATCTAGGGCTTTCCCGAGGGATCGGAAGAAGTGGGAGATGAATTCAGTACCCTGATGTAGATCAGACAACAATGGCTGGAGGAATGATCCAGCCAAAATGAGGAAGGGCGAATGTGTCCTTCCCTAAAGGATCTCCTACTAGACAAGTGCACAGAAAAGAGAGAGATAATAGGATGACTCCCAAAAGCCAGAGATAAGTGAAGAAGGAGGGATCAGGAGCACAACTTGTGAGCAAGATGCAGCTCTGTAACAAGTATGCTGCAATCTGAGGAAGCCCTGCTGGACCTAGGCCAGAAAAGCAGTTTCTGCGAACCCAGGGAGCTATCAGATGTTGAACTGAGTCTCTTAAATCACCTCAGCAGAGACTAGATGGTAGTTATTGTCAAAGGTGAATTGCTTATGCTACAAAAAGTGGACATAAGCTAAGAAAAGGTAATGGTAATAGTCCACTACAAGCACAGGGAAACCCAGTTCCCTACACCGATCAGACGTGATATGAGAAGGAACTCCATGCTTAAAGAACACATTAAGGAGGAAGATCTTTGTGAGTCCAGGAGAGTCTATGTTGTTGTGCGTCGGGATGAATATGGCTTGCTTTGAGAGGCAGTCAATGACTACCAGGATAGCAGTAAAACCTCTGGATGGGGGGAGTTGCTCGATGAAATCCATAGAGATGGAATTCCATGGCTTCTTGGGAATGGGGAGCTGCTTGAGCATCCCATAGGGTTGGTGTCTTGGGGTTTTGGCTCGGGCACAGGAGGCACAGGAACTGATGTAGCCCTTCACAAATGTCCTGAGTCCTGGCCAAGTATATTCCCGACGAATCAACTCGAGGATCTGTGTCACGTCCCGTGACTTCCCATTCAATCCAACCTAATCCCAACACATCTGACCATCCCGACATTTCCCAACAACTTTAGATTGCACTTAGGCATTTCCTTTCTTTATTTTCCTGATTCCTGATTCCTGATTCCATTCCTGAGCCTTCGGATTCTGATTAGTAATTATGTCCACCTTATATCCGTTTTCTGTCATACTTCTCCTTTTCATCACTATTTGTCTATCATTGTTGTGCTAACGTGCTTCTTCGTCATTTGCACGTCTTACATAGTAATCCTAACATTTTTCTTTTGTTGTTCATTGGGATTCCTGAAAACACTGACGCTAGTCTGTTTATATCTATCCAGACTTTCAGTATATAAACTCCATGTAACTCTCCTATATTTCCTTAGTTCAAATATCAATAAAACTCTGATTCTGATACCTCTCATCCTTCTGAATCTTCCTCTTAAGTCTTGAGTTGACCTCAGGGCTTATCATCTGATCCTCTATGCAAATCAAGGAACAAGGACTCATACAGGGGCATAACACATAAGTTGAAGCCAAAGTCCCTTTCCCCTCAGACACCCTCCGGACTCCCATCCCCGCCATCTAATAACCCGATCTTTTGGGTTCGCTCCAGACTCTCAGGCTGAATCGGATTCTGACAGTCCAATTCTGTCCAAAGTGTCCGGACAGGGGATGATCATGCTTGTATTGAAGTATGCGAAGATGTAGATCCTTAGCTTCAGGGACATAAATATGATTGTCTAGCATCAGGAAACCTTCTGGATTGATGGTCCATTGGGAGTCTGACATGTCCTTGATTCAGGCTGAAGTGATCAGGTCAGAGGATAGGGATTCTAGGATGTCTTTATGGATGTCTTTAATATCAAGTAATGAGGATGCACGTAGGACCAGGACCATTAATATTGTAGCCCATAGGGATGAAGCAAGTTGTTCTTGAGTAGACACCAGGCAGAGATTCTGAGGGTTGACGTGAGTGTGGTCCTTATCCCCCTTTTTTGGGTAGACGTCCCAACATTGAGTAAGGGAATCAGGTTTAGCTCCTAAGTGTTCAGGATGAAAACAGATGATCATATTGAACTGAGATAAAAATTCCAACCAGCAGGTCAGGACTTTGGATGTAGAAAAGTACTCCAAGTTCTTGTGATCTGTGACGACGTCAATGGGAGTGCCAGTACCTCCGAGATAATGACACCAATGGCAGAGGGCCTCATGGATAGCCCGCAATTCCTTATCATGGGTGTTGTAGTTGAGTTCCGGGGCTGTCAGGGTTCGGGAATAGAATGCAATGGGGTGGAATTCCTCATCGGGACAACAGATAGAGAGGATTCCTACAATGGTGTAATCCAAAGCATCAGTTTTGACCGTGATGGGACAGTCCGGGATCCAGTGAGTAGGGATAGTGACTGTAGTGAAGGCTTCCTTGAGCTTATTGAAGGCAGAGTGACAGGAGTCGTCAAAAGTCCAGGGAGTGTTCTTTTAGGTAAGTTGGGTTAAAGAGATGACAATGTTGGAGTAATTGAAAATAAATTGACAATAAAAGTTGGTGAACCTGAGGAAGGACTGAATGTCCTTAACATTGTGGGGTTCTAGCCAATCCTGAACTGCTTGGACTTTTTCAGGGGCCATCGTCAAACCCAAAGGGGAAAGACAATAACTGAGGTACTTGACAGAGTCCAAGTGTCATTCACATTTCTTGAGTTTGGCGTAGAGTCCGTGCTTATGTAAGTGACACAGGACTTCTCAGACATGTTCTTTGTGGGAAGCCATGTTACCCGAGTAGATAAGAATATCATCAAGGTATACCACGACACAGACATCTAGGAGGTCTGCAAAGATGCTATTAATAAAACACTGGAAAGCTGCAGGGGCATTGGTGAGTTCGAAGGGCATCACCAGCCATTTATAGGAGCCATAGTGAGTCCACAAGGTGGTTTTCCATTCATCCCTGGGAGCGATGTGGACAAGGTGGTGGGCTTGACGAAGGTTGATCTTTGTATATGCCTTGGCCCGACTCGGGGAATCAAGGAGGTTGGATATCAGGGGTAGCAGGTAGCGGTTTTTTTCATGATTTTGTTAAGGCCTTGGAAATCTATGCAAAGACGTAGAGATCCATCCTTCTTGCGAATGAAAAGGACAGGAGCACCATGTGCAGAGCTGGACGAGTGGATAAAACTGTAACTGAGGTGTTTGTTGATAAATTCCCATAGGGACTCTAGTTCTGTGGAGGAAACAGGGTAGACGGTCCCTAGGGGAGGGGAAGCACCTCCTTCTAGGCTGTTCTTGAGGTTGAATTCCCAATGAGGAGCAAGGGTGTCGGCCTTACTCTTACTGGAGATGTCAGGAAAGTCATGATAATGTGAGGGGACTGAGGATAGATCCACTTTTTCGGGAATGTTGGGTTTTAGGGAAACAGAACAAAACTTTGAGTCTTGGGGATGGAGATGGATGCTAAACTGCTCAGATCCCTCCAACTTGCAAGTGCACACAAAGGCAGCAGCATTAACAAAGGAGATGCAAGGAGCTCCACAAGGAGGCTTGTCGGGGGTTGGGGGTCGAGGTGGGGGGGGAGGATTCCCAAGTCTTTGGAGGTGACATCAGGGTGTTGGCATTTTCCGGAGTCGACATTCAGAATGTAAAACTGCTCAATACCCAGTCAATCAATGGATTGTAGTGGGTGAGCTAGTTGTATCCTAGAACGATGAAACAAGAAGAATCCAACAGAGTAACGTAAAATATATCAGATATGACAAAGCCTGAAGGAAAATGAACAAAAAGGTCAACAGCACAGGTAATTGTAGAATTGGAAGTACCATCAAAAAGGTTAAGTGGAATCCAGGAAACGGGGTAAGTAGATGTTTATTCACAAAGGAAGTATCAATGAAACAATTAGTAGAACCACAATCTACCAAAGCATGAAAATCAGGGATATCAGGAAAATCGGGAAAACTTACAGAAGGCATAAGTGCTTTGGGATCAGAAAAAGAAGACATGTTGAGACAAATCTCCTGAACTGCACGGTCAGGTTCAACACAGCCTCCATCCTGTGTGGAGTCCTGAAGGCTGCACTCTATTCTTTTGCCTCAGAGTTCAAGGCCTCCGGTTGGGCTTCCAGAGTGGTTGTCTTGGCTGCTCGGGCTTTGGACACATTGGAAGAAGACTTCCTGCAGTCCTTGGCCCTATGTCCTGTGGCCTTGCAGAACATGCACAGCTTCAGGTCGAAGCAACATTTACATTCCTCGGACATTAAGCATCTATCCTTCCTGAGTTTGCTAGACAGATCAGATTGGGGTTTCAGGTTAGGGGCTGAGGTTTTCCCCTTTGAGGATGACGAGAACGCAGTGGGAGTCAAAGGGTTTGCAGATGACGGGGTGGATTTTGAGGACAAATTGTTGGAGTTACCTTTGGATGTCAAGGACTGATTTCCCAATGTCTTGGTCTGATGGGCGACTTCAGATTTGTGTTCCCAGTACCTGCTGTCAATAGTCTGCGTGAGGGTATGAAGTTCTCCAAGAGTCTGAGGCTTCCCGACTCAGGAAATCTTGTCCTTAATTCTATCCAGGAATCTGTTATAGAAATGGTGTCTGAGAGCTCCTTCACTGTAACCCCAGACTTGGGTTGTAAGGCGATTGAACTCTACAATGTACTTGTTGATGTGCTATCCATCTTTCATAGAGAGATGGTCTAGCTGGTGTTCAGCATCACCAACGGGATCATGGGGGCCGACATTGGTCTGGAGCACGAGGATGAAGTCCCAATAGTCATCCATCCAGTCCAGGTAAAGCATTGGGTCACCCATTTGGAGGAGGTCAGGCTCGAACCATTCGAGAGCCATTCCCTTGAGGTAGGACTGGGAAAAGGTGGCCTTTGCCTTGTCAGTCCAAAAAGTGCAAGGACAGTCCTGGAAGTTCAACTCACATTGGACTAAGAAAGCCCGGAGTTTGTGAGGATCAGTCCCGTTGAAGGTATCGGGTTCCCACACCTTCATACACATGGAAGAAGTGTCAGCATTGGAATCACAATGGGATAATTGCATGAGGCCACAAACAGCTTCTGTGAGCGCCATGATGGGGTTAGGAGGTAGATCGTTGGGATCAGGCACATTTCCAAAATGGTGATTGTTGTCATCATCATCATTGTTGTTATCAGAGTTATTATTTGGGATCATTGTCATCTCCATCCCCGTGGTCAGACGGGTTGGGGCCATCCCCAAAAAGCTGGGGTGGTTGGACTGAAGGCGTAGGGGTTGACGGGGTAAGGGATGGAAGTCTTGCTTGGGATGCAGAATCCCTGGTCATGTTTGTACAACGAGACGAGAAACTTCGGAATTGAGGAGCGACAGGAGTCCCTTGGCATCTGGACATCAGGGAGCTCAGTGCATCTTCCTGAGCTGACTGAAAGGGTGGAGTGATGATGTTTTAAACAGTCCATGAGTCTGAATGGTTCTAGACATAGGATGAAAACAGAGTTAGTGAACTTGTAGAGGTTTGAGTTTGAATATATTGTCAAGAGTCTGAGTCAATCCCAGGGTTCTGGAGCGAACCCGAAGGATTGGGTTATCAGGTGATGGGGATAGGAGTCCAGAAAACATTGGAGGAGGAAGAAACTGTGGCTTCAACTTGTGTGTTGCACCCCTGTATGATTTCTTGTCTCTTAATTTACAGACGAGGTTAGATTATAAGTCCTGAGATCAACTCAAGGACCTAAGAGGGAGATTTAGAGGAGCAGACAATTTTGGGATTGGAATCTTATTGATATTCAAACTGGAGAAATGTAGGGAAGTTACATGGTGTTTATATACTAAAAGTCCAGATGGATATAAACAGAATAGTGTTGGCTTTTTGGGAATCCCAACATGCAGCAGAAGAAGGAAATGTTAGGATTACTATATAAGACATTCAAATGACTAATAAGCATGTTAGATTAACAAGGATAGACAAATGATGATGAAAAGGAGAAACATGACAGAAAGTGGATATAAGGCGGACATGATTACTAATGGAAGTCCAAGGACTCGGAACAGGAAACAGGAAATGGAATAGTGAAGACAAAGAAACAGAGTCTAAGTACAACCCAACAACGTCAGGGTATATCGGGATGAGTTGGGATGAGTTAGAAATAGATCAAATGGGATAGGAAAATCATGGGATGTGACACAGGTACAGACTGTGAAGACACCTTTGTGACCTAAGTTGTTGTGGGCTTGCTTGATCAATGAGTAGTGTTTGTGTACAGGAGGGTAGAGCTAGTGACGCCCATGAGGGTCCTTTCGAAACAGGCTGCCCATGAGCAGAAAGAAGCGTGAGACAGAGTTCACAAACAACATGTAGTCTGCATCTGAGAGTTCAATAGATTGTGTACGAGTTTCAAGGAAGAGTCATATAGCATCTATCTTGGCTTCATGAGCGAGAGCTTTGCCTGAGCGAGGAATCTGTGTCTCAGTGGGCATGGTCTCAACAGGGGTCAAGAAGCACAAGCCCATCTGGTGGTCAAGGGAGGGGCTAGGGAGACAGGGGTGTGGCATCAGGGGGTCTCAATCATTGAGGAGGGCAAGCCTGAAGCTGTAAGCATTGGCTAGCCATTTTTCATGATCATCCTTGAGTAGTGGGTCATCTGAGGCAGGGGGACAATGAGAGAGGCCATCAGGGCCAGCATGCTTGTTTTCTGGTACATGACAGAGGGTAAAGGTGAACAACAGGATGCCTGCTATCCAATGGTTGATGGTCATGTTAGGCTGCTGATCAGGATTGTTGGTCATGCCCTGAATGTATTTGGCATCAACCTCCACAGTGAAGTCTGCCAGACCAAACATGTAAAGGCAAGTAGCATGAAGTGCATGATATAGACCATAGAGCTTGAGCTTCACCTGAGTGTAGCGTTGCTCAACCTCAGTGAGCAAGATGGAACCAAACTGGTTTGGATAGTGTTTGCCATCCTTGCCTAGTTGATACAAAATGAACCCAACGGCGATGTTGGAGGTGTCGACAGCCAGAATGACTTCTCGACCGCACTCA
>MU121232.1:0-22667 GCA_014904835.1 Paxillus ammoniavirescens
ATAATCTATCAGTGTTTGAGTGTGACTTTGCAAGTTCCCCTCTAAGTGCAACTAAGAACTTAACTAGGGTACTATATTGTTAGTCCCTACCTATCCTAATCAACCTGAACTAAGCTACTAAGCACTTCATAACACCTAAGCACTGTAATCGCTCGTACTAGCTGCTCCGTGACCCAATATTAGCCAGAGAGTGCTATAGGTCAAGCAGTTCAATAGTCAATGCCAAGCCAGTCAAAGGAACAAAGTTAGTAGGCTGTAGACTGCGTCTAAGGAGCCCATTTCTTGTCCACAAAGTCCATAACCCATCCCTGTTTCAAGATAGAACCTGTCTATCACCATTTTTCCAAGACTCCGTATAACGTTACGTGTCAAGGAAACCATTCATTCGTTCTCTAGCAAAGCTTTAGAAGCCTTCACTACCTGTTGAACCCAACTGTCAGAGAAATAGTGGTGAAGTATTTAGCAGCGCAAATCACCATCACCTTGCAATGAACACCCACATTATCAGCCTTTTGTAGTTCTTTTTTGTTATTTTTGTGTTGTTGTTTTTAATGAACCGCTGACCATGACCTGTGGAAGATAGGACTGTCTAGGACCCAGCTGCTAGTCTCCTATTAGACTTTTCACTCATCTCCACTAAGGAAGAAGACAGCAACCAGAGTGCGGATATGATAGTGATATTGTTTAGGCTCCAGTTGTTGTGTGTGCCGGGTTCCGTCAATGGGTTCAGAGCTATGACGTTACTGGTGAGGTAACCTCCAACTAGGTGCTGGTTGAGCACGAGTTTTATCGTGAACGACCAATCCGGCCAGTTGTTCTTGCCTTGATCGAGAGGTTCAATCTTCTCAAATGATCTGGTATCAAGCTTGGCAGCCTGAATACTAATAGGCGCATGTTGAATATAATAAGTTGGAGTTGTACCAGAGTGAATCTGAGTTCTGGATAGTGTCATGGGCGTTACAGGTGCTACACTCGGGGTAGTGGGCCCAGGCAGTGTTACATGTGTTGTACCTGTGGTCACGGTTCTGGAATGAACATGGTGTTCTCCTTGAGTGTCCCCTTCAGGTTTGTTGTCGGCTTTTGGTCCCATGTTGGCAATTGACAGTGAGATGGGTGGGGGAATGAAGCAAGGGGTGAAGAAGTTCATGACTGAGTGTGACATGGTTTTATCAGTGTTTTCTGGTCTTCACTCGTTAAGGGTTAAATGAAAATCGCTGCGTCAAAGACGTCAGCGTCGGGGATGGCACTTTCCTATATGGGTGCTCTGTTCTGTTGTGTACGGGGGTTTGAACGTGATACAGCTTAGTTGTTGGTTCTGTCTCTCTCAATATGAGGGAGCAGGGCTCATAACCTGTTGGAGCTAAGCAAACTGTTAGACCTTCAGTTGTACAATGTGATGGACTGTTTATCATTATGTACCTAAGCGAACCATTAGACTACATGAATGTGTCAGCGTGTGCTATAGGTACATGAACAAACGGACTTACCCTTCAGTCGTACAATGTGATGGACTGAAGGGAAGGTGTAACATAGGATGTGAGTTAGATAAAGTGTGTTGACATTCCAATGCAACATTGGAATCTCAGTGGTTGTCGTGGCAACTCTAACATTATCTCATTGATGATGACCTTGACTTCAGCTTTGGGCCATGTTTTCACTTGTTTGATCATCTCTGCAAAGTCGTCGTTTGAAGTAAGGTTGATGTCCTGAAGATGGGTGCAGGGGATTGAATACTTGAATTCAAGTGGGGGTTGGACTAGGTGGCTGTGGAAACTAGATGGTCTCAGCGTTGGAGATCAACAGCTTATGATATTATCAATTACCTAGATGGTCTATGGAACATATAAGTGAGAATAGAGTATGGTGTGAAAGAAAAGTCGAACATACCTCAGCGATGGAGATCAACAACTGAGGTTTACACAAACACAAATAGACGCGAAGATAAAGGTGGTCACATGACCGATATCAATATTGATGATAAGTTTTAGTTAACTCCAACAGTGGCCATATTCAATTGAGGCTGAAAGGTTGGCTCAATTGAACTTTCTGAGATACAGGCCAATGAAATTGATGAAAGAATTGTCTTCGTGGATGTACATAAGCACATTTTTAGGCTTGATTTTGGTGTTTTTGTGTTGTTTTTCACCAGACTTTTGGGGTGGTGGAAGGGGTGTGAACTGGACCAATGAAAGTAACTAAGTCCTTCCCGGGTGTTAAGTGGTCAGGACAAAGGGATGAAAGAAATGAAGGGTGCGATAAGTTTGACCCTAAAGGGATTCACTGGTGAGCGGAACCCTGGAAGGGTGAGTCCGTTGGTCTGAAGAATGGCGGGTTGAGAGATAGAAGAAACCCAGGTTTGTCCCGTGGTAAGTGAGCGGATAGCGGGTAAAGGAATAAAGGGCGGGTTGTGCTGCAGCGGGTTCATTGTTGTTGTTCTTACTTGTGCTGGGACCTTAAGTGTGTGGTGACAGAAGATAAGATTCAAAGTGACTAAGTACAAACTTTTATAGTCCGGGCATACCCGTGACTGTGTCAAACAAAGTCAAAACATAAAGGATAAGGACCCGAGCGGGTTGGGTAACAGTATAAGGTGGATGATGGGCGAAGAATCTACATACATGGACAAATGGGGCTCGCAGCCAAGACTTACCAACACGTTGGAATGGACAAGGACAGACCCGGATGGTCGAAGAGGGCTGAACCTGTAAATGAAGGCAGGTTCCGCGGCTATCAGGTCGCGGGTGAGAGCAGGTGAGAGCGGGTTGGGCGTCGGATTGGATGAATTGTGGATAGAGAGTCGAGGGAATGGATCATGGCATTAGGAGGAGTGAGTACAATGCCAGATGCGCAGACAAAGGACGCTTGCAGGCATAGGGAACATCAGTTCCCTACACCGAGAATTGGATCCCCTTGCTGTTGTTGTATAGGCTTTCATCATTGTCTGTTACAGTCTCTGCTCATTCCCTTCTGCTAGCCACGCAAATATTGAGTTATCTTACCATCATTCTGGCCAGGCTGGCCCTCTTGGGACTCTTGACTGTGATGGGGACCAGGTGACTGGGGCATGGAGCTTGCACAGCTTGGCTAGGTGGGGGTGATAGTACAAGATTGTTGTACATCAGTGTATGCCCCCAAGCCCCAGTTGGGTGACATCTCATGTTCCCATGCTCACCCCACCTCACCCCCAACTTTTTTATTCTTTCGTGGCATGTCATTATTTTTGAGAATGGCTATAATGTGAATGTGTTTTCATTTTTTATACACTATGTGAGGAATGAGTCCACCTGTGGTACCCACAGTAATAATCATATAAGACTTACTGGTGTCTGTTGTCACACAACCTAATATGACAGCTTTGGAGTGTTTGTCCCCAAGTACAATTAATTACCAATAGTTGTGTGACTTATAATAGCTGTTGGTAGCCTAGGTACTGATGCCAGGACCAGGGCACCACATCTCTCAGCAACACCTTGGCTATCATGCCTGCTGTCCCACCACCTCCTGCTCACTGTACCCAATGACAACTTTGTGTATCTCACTCAGTTTTCACTGTACAACTGGTGTGTTTGGCACTTATTAAACATAGGAAAACAGGGCGGTTGAAACAAGACAAAGGTATAATCCCATTGGCTGAGACTGTGTGGATGCTGACACAACACAACTCTTAAATCTCATTGGCTGTTCATTCTGTTCTCCTGGGCTACAGGTTTCTCTTTAACACAAATAATTAGAGTAAGACTTCTGTGTAATGATTATCATACCTTTATGTCTCTGTTGTCAAAGTAAATATATCTGTAATTTTAAATTATGTGAGTGAGGGGACCAATTTTGATTAGATTATGATTGAATGATAGTACCTATAACATCATTCGAGTACTATGAGGGATATGGGGTGTAGGATGGTAGTAGTAATGTGGAATAGGGGTGGGGATGAGAATGATTTGGAAGGACAGGGAGATAGGGAGATAGGAGACTGAGAACAGGAGACCCACAGAAGGATATGAGGCCACAGGATACAGAAATATGGAAATACAGCTGGGAAATATGGGAATGCAGGAATGTAGGAATGCAGGAATACAGGAATATGGGAACACAAGACACCATGACAGGGGCAAGACAGAGGACGGGAGGAACAGCAGAAACAGGAATAGAAGAAGGGGGTATGGGAGAATAGGGAACAAGGATATGAAAGGGCAGGAAATGGGGTACTAGAGGACAGAAAAATGGGGAGACAGGACATAAGGGGGATGGAAAATGTAAGAACCTGTAATGGCTCTATAAGATGGGAAAACCTGTAGTATACCTTAGTAGTTAGTCACTAAGGTAAACTATGGTAATGTGTCTAATGGTAAGTACATGATTACCTAAGCTGTATGTCTAAATTTGTATTCCAACACTCCCCCTCAAATGAAGTATGGGGATCAAAATGGAATCAAATGAATGAATAATAAATGAAAGGATACCTTGTAGTATGGTTCCTGTAAACAAATGAATAGAATATCAAGTCCATAATGGCTCACAGTGTCCGATGATGCAGCAATGTGTGTGGTGTCCATATATATGTGGTGTCGAAGCTCTACACTGGCATGATTACCCGATATGGTAATTTGGGGGTATGGGTGAGTGATGGTGTTGACAGTGTCGGTATCGACGTATGGGCCTCAGTGCCCTCGCCCTCAAGTCTGGTAGTGCTCTGGGACACTCCCCCAGCAGCTCTGTACCATGTCCATCACATTTGAATGGTATGGGTGGTCGTCAATTCAACTGTATGATGTGGTGTGTATATCTGTATACTCAGGGCTGCTGACATTGTGTAGGTGTTGGCGTGAGTTGTCCTCAATGGTGTGGCAGGTTGATGTGGCAAGTAGGTCGCTTGGGATGTTTTGTGGATGGTATGGGTGGCCTGGGTAAGTTCATCATAACGTCCAGCTTACTGTTTCATTGGCAGCCGTTGTCCTTGTCCTTTCCCCCTGTCTGGCCCTCGTCTCGTCTTCTCTCATCTTTGTCCCCTTGACCCCTGCATCTCCTGACTTGCTGACTTGATTTGACTTGTCCGTGACCTCACTGTGTCCCCCTCGTGTCCCTTCCTCTTCGTCAGGGGGCTCTGTGGGCTTGTTGGGACAGGCTTGTCACCGTCCGTCGTGCCCACAGGGTGTCTTGACAGTTGCTGGGTATGGTTGTGGTGTCCCTCAACATCCTTGTCATCTGTCTCAACGACTTCAACATTTTTGGGTTCGATGTGTAGGCTCATAGCCTCATCCCTCTCCCCCTCAAGCCCTATGCTCAGGGGTTTGCACCCTTGTGCTCTCGTTTTGCCACCTGGGTCATGCACAGTGTCTGCACAGGTTCATGCGGCCATTTTGTTCAACTTTGTGATGTTGATGTTGTCTGGTTGTTTGGTAAGGTAAGCTGAACTAGTCTGGGTAGGAATGACTAGGCCATGAGCTAAGTGATAGAGGGCGAATTATTCAACCCTTGAGGGAAGCTGTAAGCACTAGAGCAGAAGGATAAGTCTCCCCTTCCTTGCAAGTGATACAACAAAAGGGGACTCGATGGTTAATTGAGTAAAGGTGAATAATGAAGAGAGGAAGTGACTGCAATAGAGAGAGGAAGTGGGAAAACAGGTCCACAACACTGGTGACATGCCTGGGTTGAATCCGGATAGAAAGACGAGGAACCTGAAAGGTGTACAGGTCTACACTAGCTCAGGCGGTGTCTGGGTGAATACGGGTGCACGAGATGTACTCAGGGAAGTCTTGGAGGACATCTCACACAGCAGATCATGAAGGGGCAACAATTTTGGGTTGATAACAGAATTGAAAAGTGGGTTCAAAATGTGAGCTGCTTAGATAGATGCACTTTGTGCCTATGTACAGGGCTTTATAGTCTGGGTATGCCCAAGACTGTCAAACAAGTGGTCGTTTACGTAATCCTAAGTAAGCCCGTTGAGGGGTGCGTGACCAGACATTGGGGTCATGTTGAGTGAGATACTACGTATGATAGAGACAAGAGAGAAAGAGAGGGAAAGAGAGAATGAGAAAAGAGAGAGAAAGGGTACACTACTTACCGGCTGGGCAGGGATATGGGCAGTGTGGATGAGAAACGGGCAGGTTTGAGAACCTGTGAAACAAGAGGGAGAGCTCCAGGCGAGCTGGGGTGTGGATGTGGGCAAATGGTGATCTCATGGGTGCGATGAGGGAGCCTGTGGTGTGGTGTTGTGTGCATAGGGAATCCTGGTTCCCTACATCGGGATGGATGGGTGATGGTGGTGGAAGTGGTGGTGGACTTGGTGAGTCGTTGCCGTCCTTCGTAGTGTGCTGATGGCCACTCACTAACACTCCCTCATTTGACTTTTCTCCCCCTCATTTCCCCTGGTCTCCTGATGTTCCTCATCATCCCTGCTCCCTTCGACCTCTCTGTCAACCCGTTGACTTCCCTTGTCATCCCTGGCCTCATCCTTTCGACAATGTCCTTTGTCAATTCCATTCAACGTGTCTGTGTCATCCTCACTCCCCTCAACCTCGTCGTCACTACTCACTGCCTCTCCTTGGTCCTCTCTGCTCAATGTTTCATCGTACGGCGTCCTTCATGGCTGCATGGTGGTCGACTTGTCTTGTGGGGTTTTGACCTGGTGTGTGGCCATCTCATCAGCATGTCAGCTTGTTTGCTGACCACTCTCCCCCTCGAGTGGTGTGCTCGTGGGTCATTGTCGTTTGTCTGGAATTGGTAGGGCATGGTAGGGAGGTGGTTGGGTTGTGTTGGGTATGACATACGTGTGGCAGATGCTCTCGTCCCCACTGTCGTCGTTTGAGCTGGGGGCTGCATCCCCACTCACCCACTCACCCTTCTCATCCTCCTCTCCCCCCTTCTTCGACTCAACTCCTTCATCGGCCTCTCTACCGTTTCCCCCCTCAACTTCATTGGACCCGTTCAGTGGTCTATATGATGTGCCCACTGGCATTGTTGTCCCTGCACTCGTTGCATTTGGGTTTGAGGTGCCAGCGGCCTCGTCGTTGGCCATCTGACATGTCAACTGGGGGTTCTGGGGCTCAACATGGTTGTGGTGGATGTCATCATCGTCACCATTTTCATTGTCTGCCCTACTTCCTCAGCTCCTCAACTGTACTTCCCCTTGACTCCCCTCATTCAACATGTTCAGTCTGTATGACCTGCCCACTGGCGTTGTCATCCCTGTGCTGTTTGTGTATGGGTTCGTGGCATCAGTGGCCTTGACATCAGCCGTCTGACGTGTCAAGTGGGGTTGCTGGAGTTCGACATGGGCGTGGTCGATGTCTTCGTTGACTGCTTCCCTGCTCCCTCTATCCCTTCAGCTGCTCGACTCTACCTTCCCCCAGCTCCCCTTGACGTTCTCACGTGTATGGTGCGTCTCGTTACATGGTACATGGTCATTTCAACCTTGTTGTTGAGTTGGCTGTTTCAATGTGGGTGCTGGCTGTTCAACTTGCACGGTGGGAGTGGTAGGTGGTGGGTTTGGTGACTCGGAGTGGTGGTGAGGACATGGGGGGTCGACTCGAGTCCCAGGTAAGTCTTCCTGGTGGCTCATGGGCTTGACATGGCTTACACCACCAGCTGTTTGGTCCATGGCACCTTTGCCCAGTCCCATTGCTGTGGTCACCTTTTCGTCATCTCTCCCATTCAACCTCTTCCCCTTTTCACCCATTCCCCTCCTCCTGTCGATTTCTCCCTGGCCCTTCATTTCCTGTTAGTGCTGACAACATGTGTTGTTCTGTGGTACATTGTTGTTCCGTCTGCCTGATCTGTGGCTGACTTCACCGTCATGGTGTGACGTGTCACGAATATCGCTGGCGGTCTCGACTGAATATGCTGCTTCCCGTGTAGTCCCAGTATTCCTAATGTCGCATAGTCGTCCTGTAGTGGTTGTAGACCCCTCAAATAAATTTCTGAGGGTCTTGAACCATTCGTGAACTGACTGAGAGTGGAGAATTCAAAGAAATATAGAATCTGGGATTGTCAACACGATCATGCACTTGGCAAGTGCATTGGCTTGTTTGCCATAAGGATTTGGCGTTGTTTGGCTAATGTAAGCACCAATGTTGAGTTTGTTGAGTGTCCGTTCAAGATTTGCTCACCATGCTGACCAATTCTGTCTGTCCATCCTAAGTGCAGGAATTTCAGCCATAGGGAAATTTCAAAGTTGAGTGGACTGGATTACTGACAGGTATCAGGGCTCATAACCTGTAAGAACCTGTAATGGCTCTATAAGATGGGAAAACCTGTAGTATACCTTAGTAGTTAGTCACTAAGGTGGACTATGGTAATGTGTCTAATGGTAAGTACATGATTACCTAAGCTGTATGTCTACGTTTGTATTCCAACAGGAAAAGCGGACAAGAATGGGAAACAGGGAATGGAGACGGGAGATGGAAGATGGAAGATAAGGACAGGAGGATGGGAAATAAGGTGGATTATTAGATTGTGGTTTGCACAGCTAATAATGACAAATAGAATCTCAGCATAGTTCAGGAATAGAACAGGTTATATTGGTAAATACCTAATAATGATAAACATAGTCTATCAGAGTGCATCAGTATAAAAATAAGGTACAGTGGAGAAATATATATCTCACCTCAGCATAGTTCAGGAATAGAACAACCTGAGGTCTATGGACAAAATACAAACAGTATCATATAATATAAGACTACAATAGCAATAGCCAATGAGTAGTATATTTCAAATGACAGATGACAATGCAAATGATAGAAATGAAAGGAATGTGTATCATATGGTGCAGGCATAGGAACAGGGAAAAAATGCAAGGCTTATCATCCCTTCAGGACAGCTTGAGAATATCTGACAGGGACAGAAGGACAGTGAAATGGAGACAGGAGACACAGGAGATGTATTTCTATATTTCTGAATTCCTGTATGGTGTAGCCTCATATCTTTCTGTGGGCCTCCTGTCCACTCCCATTTCCCTGTTCTTTCAAAAGGATAGGAAGTATAAATTATGGAATAGTAAATAGTGGGATCATCCACAGGATATGGGCAGTAGTGTGGAAATCATAATATTTTAAATACATACATACATATGACATGTCTGGGTTTAGAAAAGTTGATAATATTTTTACAACTAAAAAATATCACATTTTGGAGGTATCCCCTAACTTACCTGGGAACTTACCCATGAATTCTTGTCCTGGCCCTTGCTTGCCTGACAACCCCTTGGTTTCTGTGAGGTTCTGGTGCATGCATGAACTTTATGTCAGTATTCAACCTTAAGTCACACCATTTTGATGGTTTCAAGGTTCCAGCATTGGAACCACCATTCCAGAACCACTTCTGGAGTATTCCCATGCTCTTCCAGACTTGGAAACTCCAGAAACTCCAGAACACTCAGAAGTACTTCGACTTCATAATTTCTATACTTACTTAACCTTTTAACTTTCACTTACAACATTTATCATTACATTTAAAACACTTCTTTCAGGTTCATTTCCATAATATTACAGATAACATATACTTAGTTTTATTTCCAGCTAATGTACTGTAGCTTTGGGCAACTCCTGCCTTCTTTCTTAGATTTTGTCACTTTGAGAGCAGTGTCATGGCCAAAACACACAAGAGGAGACTGAGAATAGAGAAATTAAGCTTAGTTGTTTGAGAGTTCAATATGAATAAGTCTCAATTCCAGAAATCCTACTGTACAATCAGAAACTACTGTACTTACATATGCACTAATCTACTGTGCTTAGACCTTCGTCCATACTTATTCAGAACACAAGGAGAACAAGGGTGACCTTGTTCTTGCTGTGATCATCTGCATGCTGCCCTGATCACGTGATCCATTTGACACTTGCAGGTACGTACAGCTGCTACCTTACAGTTTCATAGATCTGCATGGCCTTGTATTGTTTGCCCATATACTAGCCCTGCTGGTAAGTAGTATAGCACCCTTCTCTTTCTCTTTCTTTTTCTTTTATCTATTTCCCCTGAGTACTCTATGTGTATTATGCTGTAAGGCCCAACTTGTGTGCCCCTTGATGGGCTCAGTACAATTACATAATTATGCTATCTGTTAGAAAGTCTTGGGTATGCCCAGACTATAAAGGTTTGTATGTAGGCACAATGGTGGATTCATTTGATTCATCTTGTTATCCACCATCCATTATCATTATATCATTCTGTTTTCTCTTGATTCACCATCCCTTGAGCCATCAAGTCCTATTCAAGGGACATGAAGTTGAATAGCCAGTGCACTCACAAGCTTGCCCATTGATAGCCCAAGCACTCACCTAGCTCACTATTGACTTGAGTCCACTCAGCTCGTCTCGCTCTGTCTTGTGGTCTTGACCTGAGATCATCTGTTATGTTTTCTCCTCCCTTTTGTCTCCCTTTTTCTTCCCCCATTCTTCACTTTCGCTTGGTTGGCCACTGAGCCTCTTTCTGTTCTACTTGTGAAAAGGAGGAGACTTATCTTTCTGCCCTCATGCTCACAGCTTCCCTCAAGGGCTGGACCATTTGCACCCTACCCCCTTTTTATTGGCCTGGTATTTCCCCCCTTTTAGATCAGTTTAGCCTACTCCAGCGGCATATCTTGAAATAAAGATTGAGGATGAGGCATGCTAATGGGAAGCCCAAGGATGCTGCAAGACATACTCTCAAGTGTCACAGTGTAAATCAGACAACAATCACTGAAGTGATCCAGCCAATAAGAGGAAGGGTGAATATGTCCATCCCTAAAGAGTCTCTGACTAGATAAGTGCACAGAGGATGGAAGAGATAAAAAGGATGACTCCCAAAAGCCAGAGATAAATGAAGAAGGAGGGATCAGGAGCACAACTTGTGAGCGAGACAGAGCTTTGTGACAAGTATGCTGCAATCTGAGGAAGCCCTGCTGGACCTGGGCTAGAAAAGTGGTGTTTGTGAACCCAGAGAGCTATCAGATGTTGAACTGAGCCTCTTAGATCGCCTCAGCAGAGGCTAGATAGTAGTTATCATTGAAGGTGAAGTGCTTATATAATGCTACAAAAAGTGAACATAAGCGAAGAAATGATAATAGCCGACCATGAGTGCAGGAAAATCCAGTTTCCTACAATGGAGCAAGTCAAAGTTGGTGAGGAATGTGTACTCAATGACTTCTTCAAATGTCAGAGTACAGCAGGGTGGTGAAAGGACAGTGGCTGTGATATTGTATCCACCAATTGCTGTTTGTATGGCTGCTGACTGAGTTTGCAGGGCCTTGCCAATATGTTTGTGTAATTTATAACATTGTAGGTGACATAACAGAGCAGTTAGCATTGAGGTGAGCAAGCCATTAAAAAAAACCACACCTGTCCCTGCTTGGTTCATCTTGCGCAGCTCAACATGACAAGTGTTGGAGTACAAACATAGGTACATAGCTTACCTAATCACATACTTACCATTAGACTATACTATGGGTTTCCCATCTTACAGAATTATTACAGGTTCTTACAACAAGTGCCTCTAAGTAATCAAGTGCACATTGATACTTGTGCCTTGTGACCATTCAGGCAGCATTCCACCACTCCTCATCCTCTGGTTGCCATTGACAGCCACTGTTCAGCTTAAACTCCAGCTCCTAGATAAACTTCAGATTCTTCTTGTAATTTTCCACTGCATGATATTTCATAGTCTCTGATCTTGTTGTGGCACTGACCCCTGTTGAACTAGACACATTGTTAGACCTCAGACAGTTGAACATAACTGACTGCATTATGTACCTAGACTCATCATTAGACTGCACAAGTGTGTTAGTGTGATGTTGAGTACATAAGTGATAGAATTACCCTCAGACAGTTGGACATAACTAACTGAGGGATAAGGAACAACAGGTGTGAACTATATATGGGTGGTAAACATTCCAACAGTGTTGGAATGTTGGGTAGTTGCTACTATGGCATCTCTAACAACCTCTGCACCATAGGACTGGTGCAGGGCAGCAGAAGGGGTAACAACCTGCCATTCATCAGCAGCATCACAGGCTGTAAGGGGTTGTGGAGGGCTGAGTAGTGTAGTACCACTTATAACTCAGTGAGCTTCTAGTGAACATGACCAATTGGTGATATTCCAAGTGATACAGTGAAGCAATACACATGACAACTATGATATACACATTGATTAGGGCAGTGGCCCCTGTACAGCCCTTACACCCACCCCTTCTTGAGCCAACTCCGGCTTAGACAATAGCAGAGAGAGTGGTGATTCCACCTCCATAGGTTCCATGGTGATGTGATCCACAACAGTGGTGTCACCCGAGCTCAAATTGGCTGCACTGGTCTTGGATGGTGTAGCAGTGTGACCACCCATGTCTTGGTCTTGGTCATCTTGTGGACCTGGGACAGGAATGCCGGCCTCACTGAGAGGTACCACCATTCTGCTAGGTGTGGCAAAGGCCTTGACCAGGGCCAGCCCCACCAGTGCTGGTGCAGGAACCATTCCTGATGGGAGGTCCTTCCCATATCATGTGGTGAGGTCTGCTGAGGATACATGTAGTTCATACTCTTGCAGTACCTGGTAGATGGTGCCTGACAGGGGGGCATCCCCAGTGAAGGGGTGTTGGGCAAGAGGCACATGTTGTCTGCCTTGTCCCAGGGAACACTTTAATATGGCAAGGGACAGGCGATATCAATCATGCCCAAGTTGGGCCTGAAGTTTTGCATCAAATCCAATGCATGCATCAATGAGCTGGAGATGTTGAATCTTTCCATAATAGCCTGGTATTGCCCTGGCAGCATCAGAAACAGAGCTGACTGTTGCATGAAGTGTTGCCTGGTGCTCGAGTTGCCACCACCTGGTTGCAAGTGAGCCATCAACATTGATCCCACATGGAACATATGCTATGAGTACCATTGTTGTTGACGGGTACCCCAGTGTGATAATGGTCATAGGCCCTAAGCCACTCTGTCCACACTGATGGGTGGTCATTGTAGGTGTGCTATCCTGGGTGCCCTGGTCCCTGATGAGGGGCCAGTGCAACCCAGTGCACTTGGTCTTGCCATTGATGGGGGATTCAGTGCTCCACAGACCTGATCAGGTCTCATGGAGGGCCTTTCCAAGGCACTGTGTACACTGAGCCCTCTCCAGCATGCCAGCCTGTATAGTGGTGCATTGGAGAGAGGCACACCTCTCTCTGACGCCATTGTCAGCATGCGCCTGTATCATTTTACCTGACTGATGGCTTGTCCCCAACCTTCTCTTGCATGCGTGAAGAGACAGTTGTCATCATTTGTTGTCAGTGGGGTTGCTGATTCCCTGAAGTGCTTGACACACTGGGAGTTGGGGGCATTGGCCCTTTTGGTATGCACTCTGGGCATTCTTCACAGCCTCTCTGGAGAATGCAAATTCCTGCTTGTCAACGGTGAGTATGGCTGAGTTGCCTACTGACCTCATCTGAGTCAGTGGGGGCCAGTCATTGTCAGTGTCATCTGATGCAGGCTCATCCTCAGACCACTCAGCAGTATATCATTGAGTGATTTTGGTGGGTTTGGGGCACAACAATGGTCCCATCATTGTGGAGTCTGAGGTACTGGGTTGTGCCTTAGAGGCACTCTCACCCTGTGAGATAGTGGGAGGAACCTCCCGGGGTAATGCAGGCTGCTCCCTTGCAGTTGAGGAAGCTGAAAATGCATTGTCTTGTAGTCTCAAGCTGGGGAAGTTGCTGGGGTATACACCCCAGCCCCGCCCCCACTGTGGAAATGAGGCAGCACAATGATCTTGTGGTTGTTCCTGTGCAGCAGTCAGCTTATGCTGTTGAGCCACCAGCTTGTCCTGCAAGGAGGCAACATGAGACTCCAATGAAACAATAGCCTCATTGCTGTGTGAAGCCTGCTCACATTCCTGGGCCAGTCACTCATCTGCCACATTCAAGTCCTCATGCAACCCTTGGTTCTTGCTCTCAAGTTTGTCAACCTACACCTCAATGGCTGAGAATGAGGTCCTCCCAGTGCAATTTGTGCTGGGAGGTGGCCTTGTGCATGGTGGCATCCACTGAGAATGCAGTGTCCATGTAGTGGTGATGATATGCCTCACAGTGTGTATAGTCACTTGGGTGGGCAATGACCCCGGTCTGAGGCTCAAAGATCCAACTATGACAATGTTGTTGGTTGTGATCTGACTCCCCAGAATGGGGGCATTTCTGATCATGTGAGCCATGGTTGGCTGATGGCAACCTATGATGGCCATAACCATCGTGATCTTGCAATGGCTCACAGCAGCCACGCCAGTTTGGTGAAGGAGGGGGGTTGGTTGGTTGGCATCTGGCATGTCACTGCCACGGTCCATGTCAATCCTGGTATAGTAATGTGTTGTTGTTGGGAAGATGAAGAGGTGGAAAGAGCTTAATGAAATTGAAAAAGGCAAGAGATCTCTGAATGACAGGGTTTTGATCTCTGAAACCTTGTTCAGCCACCATATAATGTGGCTGAAGCCAAAACCTAAAGCAGCATCATGGGTTCCCTTGTTTTAGGAATGCTGGTGGTGATCCTTAATGGATATGCATCGTGTGCACACAGTTGCCCTTTGGCAGTTCCTGCCATCATTCAACTCCTGCCAAATTGAGATACTTGTCCAGTGCCTTGAGAGCCCTATAATTCTCATAGGGCTCCCATGTCTTGTCTCTCAATATCCATCACACATGGAATGACAAGTAATGTCCTTCCCAGTGATAGGCAATGATTTCCTCCACCTCATACTCTATGTCGTTGGGCTGTCCAATGCCATAGAATGTGGCTGCTTCACACTGAGGAAATAGCACATTGTCATTAGGTTCACATAAGACTCAGGTGGAACATGGGGTGTACCCGATGTTCTACGAGCTCCTGGGGGCTGTGACTCACTATGATCTTATACAGTCTGACATATTTGGGGATGAGCTTTTTGATTTTCCCCTTCAGGAATTTCAGGTTGGCCATTGACAGGTAGACAAGGTCGTCTATCTGTAGTGGCAACTCCTGATGTTGTCCTTGGTTTGCATGATGGCTCGTGATGATAGCATTGTGAGCCTGTGACAAGTTCTCTATCACCTTCCATATGAAGTGTTGCAGCCCAGGAGAGAGAGGCTATGCCCCATACAATGGTGGGCATGTACCCAAAGCCGAGCTCAAATGGAGCAAATTCTGTGGATGTGCTGATGCTTGAATTAATGGTGAATTCAACCAGCAGGATTTTTGTCACCCAGCCATGTTGGTCTGGGTGTACCAGGGTATGCAGTATCTGCCCAACTGAATAAATAGATCATTCTGATGCACCATCCTTCTGTGGGTGGAATGCAGTTGACATGAGTAACTTGACCCCAAGTAGACAGTGGGTTTCTCTCCAAAATTTGGAGGCAAACTTGGTGTTGTGGTTAGAGACGATGGATTCGGGAGTCCATGTAGTTTAACCACTTTGTGAATGAAGTGGTTAGCTAGCTGTGATGCAGTGGTGGTTGTCGTCAATGGTACTAAGTGTATCATCAATGTCAATCTGCATATCACTGTCTACATGTAATTGTATACATCAGACTCAGGGAATGGGTCCACAAAATCCATGTCTATCAATTCCCAAGGTCTTCTTGGGATCGGGAGGCTATGGAGAAGTCCTGTCGGTGGGTGGTTACTAGTCTTCACAGTCTGGCAAACCCCACATGACCAGCAGAATTTCTCTACTTCCTTGCCAAGTTGTGGCCACCAGTACTACCTGCAGATATGTATAGTCATATTATGAGCTTGTTCAATGATGACACCCATCAGGCTCTATCTGTCATGGAGGACACATGGTATGCACTGTAGTGTGCTGCCATGGTGTCCCTTGACATAGACAAAGCCTTTGGTGATTTGGAATAATGGGTGTTGTTTTAGGTGGATAATCACTTTGGATAGTATACTGTCCTCTGTGTATCCAGAACGGATCCTTGCTTGGACCCCTTTTGTATTGCCCACATATTGTGTCCGTTCCAGGCTGTTTCCACTAGATTCCTTGATGGCACTTCTGGAAGGGGCTTAGGGTGGGCCGCTATTTTAGCAGATTCCAACCATTGTGCCTTGTCCTGTGCTTTCTCTCGAAGCCGTTGGCTTGTACGGACTCATGGGGTTTCAATGAGCCTGCTAGCATGAAGTTGTGCTTGTACCTCTCTATGAATCAATCCTATGGCAGGTCCTCCCTGCTGGGATCTAGGCAGATGTCCATGTTCACGTACTTTTCTTGGGGGTAGTGATCTTCAGGGGTGTTGTTTTCAAAGTAGCAAGACAGGCAGTCCATCACTTTATTCTCTTCACCCCCGACATATTGTATCTTGTATTCAAAGTGACTGAGAAAGTTCATCCAGTACATTGGTCAGCTTGATATATGTTTCTGGGTCTTCAAGAACTCCAGGGAGGTGTGATCAGTTACAATGTGTACCTTGTAGCCGATTAGCTTGTGCTCCCACTTCAGTAACACCTTGATGATATAAATAGATGTCCATTCTTTGTGACACTCATCAGTCTTGGCAAGGCTGGGCATGTATGTAGTTTGCCATATACTCCACTAATCTGTTGAACTGCTGAACATTGGTTGAAGACTGAGGTTCATGCCAGTTCCAGATCAAGTCCATTTTATCCTCATCCATGTAAATGCCTTGGTCATCTATTATGTGACCAAGGCAGTTAAGCTTCCTGGAGTAGAGATCGCGTTTCTCTTGCTCTGGGTATATCTCGGACTCACGTAAATGCTCAAACACCAGTCCCAGGTGTTTCTCATTTTCTTCAATGCTGTTACTATAGACATATATGTTGTCTAAGTACACATGCAGGAAGATACCAATATAATCACAGAATACATGGGTCATACATAAGTCATTGGAAGGTAGTGGGGGAATTTGTGTCCCCTATCCACATCACATGGCTCACCAGGGTGCCATAAACAGTGGTGAATACTGTCTTCCATACATCCTCAGGCTTAACATGTACTTGTTCATACATGTTGGACATGTCAATCTTTGAACAGTACTTTGCTTGTGCAACATCTTCCCAAATCTGTTCTTAATTCAGGAATGGGGTCACATCCTTGACTGTGTTTTTGTTCTGCTGGTGCAGGTCAACTACTGTGCATAATTTGCCTGTTTTCTTGGGTATGCACAACATTGGTGCTGCCTGGGGAACACTTTTCATCTCCCACCAACCATTGTCCATGTGTGTCCATATCTTCTCCATAAGCTGAGGCTTCATGGAGTCAGGACATTGCAGCATATGGTGACAATATTTTTTGTTGTTGTTTGCAAGAGGTATTTGGTGGTTGATCTTGTGGAGAGGGGGCATCATGGGAGGTACCCCTCCCATGGTGTCTGTCACATCCTGTGACTTTCCTATTTACAGTGACTCCATAAACCGTTGCAATGTTTGGCTACTTTTTGGTTGGTGCAATGTAGTACCAGGGCGCATGGGAATCTCGCTTAGCCTTGGTGGGCCGGTTTGTAGAATTAGCTCCTGGCTACAAAATGGTGCCTTGGCCATGTGATCAGGTACAGTGGCTGTAGAGATATGCCTATTTCAAAACAGACATGTCATTGCAACAGTTTATTCACTTTCAGTCACCAGTAGGGTATATGGGAAATATCAGTACTTGGTATACCCCCCTTTTGCTTTAAGCACTGCCTTAACCCTTCTAGGCATGCTTTCAATCAATCCCTGACACATGGCACTGATGCATCCTGACATATCCCAACAACTTCAGGTTATACTTGGGTATTTCCTCCCTCTGTTTCCTGTTTCCTGTTCCTGTTTCCAAATCCTTGGACTCCCATTAGTAATCAAGTCTATCTTATATCTGTTTTCTGTCATGCTTCTTCTTTTCATCATCATTTGTCTATCATTGTTAACCTGACGTGCTTATTCGTCATTTGCACGTCTTGCATAGTAATCCTGACATCTCTTTCTTTTGTTGCATGTCAGGATTCCTGAAAACCTAACACTAGTCCATTTATATTTTTCTGGACTTTCAGTATATAAACCCCATGTAACTTCCCTACATTTCTCTAGTCTAAATATCAATAAGACTCCAATCCAAGTATCCCCTATCCTTCTGAATCTCTCTCTTAAGTCTTGAGTTGACCTTAGGACTTCTAATCTGACTCCCTCCATAAATCAAGAGACAAGGACTCATACAGGGATGCAACATATAAGTTGAAGCCACAGTCTCTTCCCCCTCAGACATTCTCCAGACTCCCATTCCTGTTACCCGATAACCTGATCCTTCAGGTTTGCGCTGGACCCTCAGGATTGAACCGGACTCTGACAGTATATTCAAACTCAAACCTCTACAAGTTCACTAACACTGTCTTCATCCTATGTCTAGAACTGTTCAGACTCGTGCTCATGCACAGACTGTTCAAAACATCATCACTCCACCTATTCAGCCAGCTTGGGAAGACACAGTGAGGTCCCTGATGTCCACACGTCCAGGGACTCCTGTCACTGATCAATTCCGAAGTTTTTCAGCTTGTTGTGCAAACATAACCAGGGATTCTGTATCCCAAGCAAGACTCCCATCCCTCACCCTGTCAACCCCTACCCCTTCAGTCCAACTACCCCACCCTTTTGGGGATGGTCCCAATCCATCTGACCATGGGGGTGGAGATGATGGCGATCCTGATAACAACTCTGATAATAACAATGATGATAATGACAACGACAATCACCTTTTCGGAAACATGCCTGACCCTGATGACCTACCTCCTAATCCCATCATGGCACTCACAAAAGCTGTTTGTGGCCTCACACAATTATCCTGTCATGACCCTGACACTGACACCTCTTCCATGTGTATGAAGGTGTGGGAACCCGACACCTTCAACAGGACTGATCCTCGCAAACTCCAGGCTTTCTTACTCCAATGTGAGTTGAATTTCCAGGATGTCCTTGTGCTTTCTAGACTGACAAGTCAAAGGTCACCTTTGCCTAGTCCTATCTCAAAGGAATGGCTCTTGAATGGTTCGAGCCTGATCTCCTCCAAATGGGCAATCTGACGCTTCGCCCAGACTGGATGGATGATTATCAGGAATTTGTCCTCAAACTCCAGAACAACTTTGGCCTCCATGACCCCATTGGTGATGCTGAACACCAGCTAAACCATCTTTCTATGAAAGATGGACAGCATATCAACAAGTACATTGTAGAGTTCAACCGCCTTGCAACCCAAGTCCAGGGTTATGGCAAAGGAGCTCTCAGACATCATTTCTATAATGGACTCCCTGACAGAATCAAGGATGAGATTTCCTGAGTCTGGAAGCCTCAAACCCTTGGAGAGCTTTGTAACCTCGCACAGACTATTGACAGCAGGTACTGGGAACACAAATCCAAAGTCACCTGTCAGACCAAGATGTCAGGAAATTGATTCTTGACGTCCACAGGCAACTCCAACAATTCATTTTTGAAGCCCACTCCGTCATCCACAAATCCTTCAACTCCTGCTACGTCCTTGTCATCCTCAAAGGGGAAAACTTCAGCCCCTAACCTGAAACCCCAATCTGATCTATCCAGCAAACTTGGGAAGGATGGACATTTAATGTGTGAGAAACGCAAACATCACTTCGACCTGAAGCTGTGCATGCTCTGCAGGGCTGCAGGACATATGGCCAAGAACTGCAGGAAGTCTTCTTCCAATGTGTCCAAAGCCCAAGCAGCTAAGACAACCACTCTAAAAGCTCAACTGAAGGCCTCAACCTCTGAAATAAAAAATAGAGTGCAACCTTCAGGACTCCGCACAGGATGGAGGCTGTGTTGAACCTGACTGTGCAGTTCAGGAGATTCGTCTCAATGCGTCCGCTCTTTCTGACCCCAAAGCACTTATGTCTTCTGTAACTTTTCCCAATTTTCCTGATATCCCTGATTTTCCCGCTTCAGTAGATTGTGGTTTTACTGATTGTTTCATTGATACTTCTTTTGTTAATAAACATCAACTTTCTACTTACCCCATTCCCCCAATTCTGCTCAAACTTTTTGATGGTACTTCCAATTCTATGATTACCTGTGCTGTTGATCTTTCTGTTCATTTTCCCTTGGACTTTGTCACATCCAATGCATTTTATGTTACTCCATTGGATTCTTCTTGTTTCATCATTATAGGACACAACTGGTTCACCTGCTACAATCTGTTGATTGATTGGGCATTGGGCAGTACTCCAGAAAATGCCAACACCCCAATGTCACCTCCGGAGACGTGGGGATCCGTTCCCCCGCCTCAACCCTGGACCCCAGACAAGCCTCCTCATGAAGCTCCTCACATGTCCATTGTCAATTCTGCTGCCTTTGTGCACACTTGCAAGTTGGAGGGATCTGAGCAGTTTAGCATTCACCTCCATCCCCAAGACTCAAAGCTACATTCTGTTTCCCTAAAGCCCAATGTTCCCGAAAAAGTTGCTCTATCCTCGGTTCCCTCAGATTATCACAACTTTCCTGACATCTTCAGTAAAAGCAAGGCTGACACCCTTGCTCCTCATCGGGAATTCAACCTCAAGATCAACCTAGAGGAAGGTGCTTCCCCTCCTCTAGGGACCATCTACCCCATTTCCTCCACAGAACTAGAGTCCCTACAGGAATTTATTAATGAACACCTCAGCTACAGTTTTATCTGCTCATCCAGTTCTGTGCATGGCACTCCTGTCCTCTTCATTCATAAGAAGGGCAGATCCCTACATCTTTACGTAGACTTCCAAGGCCTTAATAAAATCATGAAAAAAGACCACTATCCGCTACCCCTGATATCCAATCTCCTAGATTCCCCAAGTCAGGCTAAGGTATATATGAAGATTGGCCTTTGTCATGCTTACTACCTTGTCCGCATTGCTCCTGGGGATACATGGAAAACCACCTTTTGGGCTCACCATGGCTCCTATGAATGGCTGGTGATGCCCTTTGTGTTACAATATATTAGTTATCCCCTATCTTTTTCTTTTCTTCCGTGACCGTCCGTATCTTTCTGAACTATGACTCATCACTGGTTCAACCCAGTTGCCATCTTAGGTAGCCTTTCCAAGTCTACTCAACATATTTCTAAGAGGCTATGCCTTCTATCTCCTTCTATCATGTTCTGGCCAATGGCCTTATTCCCTCTTCCTGGTCTGTGTGCAACCACAAACCCTTTATATAGCTGTCGTTATATGCATTGTACTTTAGCTTATTCTATGCAATTATACATTGCTTCTCAGAGACTTCTGCTCTCAAGGTCTCAGTCACCTCAGACAACTGCTGATATTCTTTGATAACCAATTATAGTCCATTGTTAACTATGATCATGACTAGAAAGGTTGATTGTTACCTTGGTCGAGCACACTAATGTCGTCCCACGTAACACTTCGGGCTCACCAATGCCCCTGTAGCCTTCCAGTGTTTTATCAATAGTGTCTTTGCAGACCTCCTTGATGTCTGCATCATGGTATAACTCAATGACATTCTTACTACTCAGGCAACATGGCTTCCCACCACGAAGTTAAGGACATTCAGTCTTTCCTTGGGTTTTCCAACTTCTATTGTCATTTTATTTTCAATTACTCCAATATTGTTGTTCCTTTAACCCGACTCACCGGAAAAAACACTCCCTGGACTTTTGACAACTTGTGTCGCTCTGCCTTCAATAAACTCAAGGACGCCTTCACTACAGCCCCTATCCTTACTCACTGGATTTCGGACTGTCCCATCACAGTCAAAACTGATGCTTCAGACTATGCCATTGTGGGAATCCTCTCTATCCATTGTCCCAATGAGGAAACCCATCCCATTGCATTTTATTCCTGAACCCTGACAGCCCCGGAGCTCAACTATGATACCCATGATAAGGAATTGCTGGCTATCCATGAGGCTTTCTGCCATTGGCATCATTATCTTGAAGGTACCGGCACTCCCATTGGTGTTGTCATGGATCACAAGAACTTGGAGTACTTTTCTACATCCAAAGTCCTGACCCACAGGCAAGCCCACTGGTCGGAATTTTTGTCTCAGTTCAATATGATTATCTGTTTCCATCCTGGACACTTAGGAGCCAAACCTGATTCCCTTACTCAACATTGGGGTGTCTACCCAAAAGAGGGGGATAAGGACTACACTCATGTTGACCCTCAGAATCTTCATCTGGTGTTTACTCGAGCACAACTCGCTTTGTCCTCAGGCTACAATATTAATGGGCCCAGTGCCTTCTTCCTTAGTGGACACGAATGAAAAGTCTAATAGGAGACTAGCAGCTGGGTCCTAGATGTTCCTATCTTCCACAGGTCACGGTCAGCGGTTCATTAAAAGAACAACACAAAAATAACAACAGAGAACTATGAAAGGCTGATAATGTGGGTGTTCATTGCAAGGTGATGGTGATTTGCACTGCTAAATAATTCACAACTGTCTTTTGGATGGCTGCGTTCAACAGATAGTGAAGGCTTCTAAAGCTTTGCTAGAGAACGAATGAATGGTTTCCTTGACACATAACAGTATACGGAGTCTTGGAAAAATAGCGATAGACGGGTTCTATCTTGAAACAGGGATGGATTATGGACTTTGTGGACAAGAAATGGGCTCCTTAGACGCAGTCTACAGCCTACTAACTTTGTTCCTTTGACTGGCTTAGCGTTGACTATCGAACTGCTTGACCTATAGCACTCTCTGGCTAATATTGGGTCACTGAGCAGCTAGTACAAGCGATTACAGTGCTTAGGTGTTATGAAG
>MU121233.1:4337-22576 GCA_014904835.1 Paxillus ammoniavirescens
CCTATGACTATGGTCTATATCTGATCCAACAATCCTTGGCTGTCACCAGCTTAAGGACTTTGGCAGACTATGGCATGCCTATGCCAGAGAATGACTGGCAGCAGGTCATTGGTAATCATCTTCTTGCAGAGCAGCTCAACTATGATCAAGCAGAACAGCTTAGACAGGCTGAAGAGCGTATCCCTCGCTTAAATGTGGAACAACATAATGCATATGATGCCAAGCTGGCATTACATTCTTTGTCCATGGTCCTGGTGGTACTGGAAAAACATTCCTCTATAACACATTGTGCTATACCTTGTGTGGACGAGGAAAAGTGGTTCTTTGTGTTGCATCATCTGGGATAGCATCACTGTTGCTTATTGGTGGTCACACTGCACACTCACACTTCAAAATTCCCCTTCAACTCTTTGAAAATTCAACCTGTGGAATTAGCAAGGGGACTCTTCTTGCTCAGCTTATTCAAGCTGCAGATGCGATCATTTGGGATGAGGTTCCTATGCAGCACCATCATGCACCAGAGGCAGCCGACCGCACACTTCGTGATGTTCGTGATATCGACCGCCCATTTGGTGGTATTACAGTCATCTCTGGTGGAGATTTTCAGCAAATTCTGCCTGTAATCATCAAAGGCAGTCGCGCTCAAATTGTTGGTGCATGCATTCGTTCCTCTGCACTATGGTGAGACATTGCTCCAAATATCTTCCATCTCCATCAAAACATGCACCTTGGCCAGGATGAAGTTGAGAGGGATTTTGCACAATGGCAACGTGAAATTGGTCATGGGCAACACACTGATGGTGATGGAAATGTCAATCTTCCAGACCATTTCAAATGTGCTTCTATCTGCACGTAATGATGATGTGGATGACCTCAATGCTCTCATTCTACAAGCCTTCCCAGGCCATGAGCGGGTTCACCACAGTTCAGATTCAATGGTTGATCGTGAGGGGCAGGATGATGCAGGTCATTTTCCCCCAGAGTATCTTAACTCTATCAATGCATCAGGTCTTCCACTGGCAAAGCTGAAGTTGAAGATTGGTTGTCCTGTTATGGTCCTCCGCAACATCAACCCAGCCAAAGGTGTTTGCAATGGTACTTGAGGAGTTGTCACCCGGATGTCAGCACGTGTCATTGAAATACATCTTCTTGGAGGTGACCATGCTGGAAGTCAAATTTTCATCCCTCGGATTACTCTCACTCCTTCTGACACATCTCTACCATTCGAGCTGAAGTGTCGTCAATTCCCTCTTCGCCTGTCCTTCTCTATGACTATCAATAAATCTCAAGGACAGTCTGTCAAGCATGTTGGCCTTGACCTTCACTCCCCTGTATTTACTCATGGCCAGTTCTATGTTGCAATCTCTCGAGTCACATCAGTTCATCACATTAAAGCAATCTGGCAGGACACCTTAGATCAACCTATTACCAAAAACATTGTCTACCCAGAAGTTCTTCTTTGAGTTGACTAACTTAAATATGCCTCCAAGTTGTTTGTGGTATTTATGTTGGATTCTACATTTACCTCACTGAATTATATTTTCTGTTTTATCCTAAAAAGTGGGGCAAAGCCCCCAAGGCAGGGCACAAGGCTCCAAAAAGATTTAGTGGGGCAGAGCCCCAAAAGCTTAGGAAAACTCATAGATATGGGGCAAAGCCCCTAAAGGGGGGGGGGCAAGGCCACCCAAAAAACTCAGTGGGGCGGAGCCCCTCAAGGGGGTGAAGCCCCCAAAGCTCAGAGACCTGCGCTTGCGCGGGTCATCTGAGCTCATGGTATAGAGAAACAGAAGTGGAGCAGATTGTATAGCAGTGGAATATAGAGGGCCTAGTGGAATAGAGCTTGTGTGGAGGGTCAAGACAATCTGTGCATGCTGTACAATTGTTATTCCAACCTGGTCGATTGTAACACCACCACCATGAAGTATGTCTTGCTACAAATCACAAGTCTTTACTGATGTTCACATTTCTCCTCAGTCGTCCGTCTCCTCCTTTCCCCCCTTTCATCCTGTCTATGGTAATGCTTTCAATTACCCTGTTACTCCCTCTCCCAACTGCCAGGTGATTTAGCTTACACCATTATTGCTGGATCTCTGCCTATCTACCTTCTCCTCCCAGTTGTGTCTATGGTAACACTTTTGATTGCCCTGTTACCCCTTTACTAATTGGTCGATCATTTAGTTTACACCATTATCACTAGATCTCCACCCCACCCTCCCATCGTGTCCATCACTTCACATAATGTATTTCTGGCTGCTCATTGTTTCCCTTGTTGATATCCCAATATACTCTAATCCCCATCCATTCTCAGCTTGCAGCTCCGGTGGGCCCCAGCAGAATCCCTGCTAAACTTAGGTTCTCTGCCAAGCTTTCCGGGCCCAGTAACCATCAGCTGCCGTGGGGCCCGGATGTAAGTTCAAGGTTTTGTGGTGTCTTACTTCCTTCTAATGCTTGTGCCATAGTCCTTGCATGCTGTTGCCAAGCCCACAGCTCCGTATCTGATCCACACAAGTTTGGGCTCTGTGTCCTCCCTACATGTCACTTAACCATGCAGCCTTTGGAGATTAGAATTCTCCCAGCAATCCACTGACCTCATTATGGGATTTGATTCCAGGACCCTCGCCAAGGTGCCAGTTTTACAACGTAAGTGGTTCTATTCCATGGTTTCTCGTTTCATTGCATTGCATAAATATCAATGTGTTGGTCTTTTCCCCCAGCTTCTCTCAACTCCATTTTCCACCATGGCCAAACCCACCAAACCCACCAAAGCTTACCCTGTTGCTGATGGGGTCTGTCACATCCCATGACTTCCCATTCAATCCAACCTAATCCCAATGCATCCCAACCATCCCAACATCTCCCAACAACTTCAGATTGCACTTAGGCATTTATTTTCTTTGGTTTCCTGTTTCCTGTTTCCCAATTCCCAATTCCTGATTCCGTTCCCAAACCTTCAGATTTCGATTAGTAATTATGACCACCTTATATCCATTTTCTGTCATACTTCTCCTTTTCATCACTATTTGTCTATCATTGTTAAACTGATGTGCTTCTTCGTCATTTGCACGTCTTACATAAAAATCCTGACATCTTTTTTTCGTTGTTTGTCGGAATTCCCAAAAACCCCAATGCTAGTCTGTTTATATCTATCTGGACTTTCAGTATATAAACCCCATGTAACTCTCCTACTTTTCCTTAGTTCGAATATCGATAAGACTCCAATCCAATCCCTCTCATCCTTCTGAATCTTTCTCTTAAGTCTTGAGTTAACCTCAGGGCTTATCATCTGACACTCTCTGCAAATCAAGGGACAAGGACTCATATAGGGGCGCAACATATAAGTTGAAGCCAAAGTCCCTTTCCCTCCGACAATCTCCGGACTCCCATACCCGCCATCTGATAACCCGATCCTTCGGGTTCGCTCCGGACCCTCAGGTTGAATCAGACTCTGACAGGGTCAACATCAATGCCCCTCACGCTCTTCGCACCTGAAAGGTCCCTGTCCCTCCCTCCCAGCCTTCCAATGGCATCACAGCCGTCAAAGTAGCCCCCCCCCAAAGGTGTGGTAGGTGCCGGTATGCATTCAGTGTTCTTTATATTTATGACCCCCACTGTCAGACACACTCCACCACCCAAGTGACTAAAATCAGAGGCCAATGGAAAAACTCACAGATGGTATGGCTCCACAAATGCATGACGTGCCTGTAAGTTCTTCAAACACTTTCAACGCTTCTAACTAATCACATCTACTAGGAGGACGATGAACAGCCCACTGACACGACTTCAACCACAAAGCCCCCCAGTGCCATCCCAGCCTTCAGAGTAGGCCCCCCAAAGGGCGTGGTAAGCCCTTATACTTTTGGTATTTAACTTTGTTCAGACTCCCACATCAGAAAAAGTCCACTGGCAAAGTTGCTAATGTTGGAGGCCAAATGGATGATGTGGCAGATGCACTTGTAAGTTCCTGAAACACTTTAACCAACTACAGCTAACAGCAGGACACAGCTCACCAAAACTACTTCAAAGCTCCTCCATATAGAGGCTTTTGAGGCCCAGTTTACATCACCTCGCCCCACCCCCACAGTGTCTCCACCCGCTGAGAAAGACTGCTCTTGGAAGCGAGCCACTCTCCACCAAATCCCCATGGACTCTTTGGCCTTCACAACACACGAGTTTGGTGATGAAGCACAACAGGAGGCTTTGCAAGAGGACCCTCACGGTCACGACCAGGATGATGAGCAGCAGGCACAGGACAGTGAGGTGCAGGACGAGGAACAGGAGGAAGATGAGGTATCTGCAACTGCCTGAGGGCTTGATCATTAGTCTTTATTGTCATTACTCCTCCTGTCAATAATAGGCTTAGGGCCTTGAATTACCACATGGTTGCATGGGTTTGGTGCCCGGTGCTGGCTCAAAGCTTGGTGCTTTGAGCATCCATGCAAGCTATCATTTTCTTTCTTTCTTGTTGCACCACTCGACGTACCAATGCCTTCTCCCAACTTCTTTTTAGGTGACTCTTCACCTTCCAGCAGTGACTATAGCATGTCAATGCACAAAGCCAGGGCTGCACATGCAGCTGCTCAATGCTTTAACCTCCCTCCGTCATCCCCACCCCCAGCTGCCTCCAAATCCTCCAATGATAACTCCGGTAGTTGGCATGACAAAGCATTGAAGCAGACGAAAGTGAAGAAATCATACCTGAACGCTCAACCCACCGTCGACAAGGGCAAAAGTAGGGTGGTTGATCCAGAAGAGGTACCTCATCTGAAGAAGTGTGGCAACCTCTCTGCTGATGTGTTGGCAGAGATACGGGAATTCACTGATGAGATCAAGGCGAAGGCCTTGACACTTGGTGCGCAATACAGGAAATTCTCCCAGGACATTCTAGTTGCTGCAGACTTTGGGGTCAAGCCTTCCCATGCCAAGGTAAGGAGAAGCCTGGCGGAGGTATGTCGTTACTTTATTCTCAGGATTAATGGTTGATGTTGATATGATATTACAGCCAGCAGAGATGAGTTTAATGTGATAATCACCAACAAGTACTGCCTTCTTATGCAAGAAATTCCCAAGGACAACTTGGCTGTTCGCAGGAACAAGATGAAGGAGATCTACAAATGGACCGAGAACAATACCACAACTGCCTCCACCAACCAGACAGTGAAGTTGGTGGCTTCCAGAGTGGACTCTGTGAAGACACAATTCTTGGGCTTGGCAAGTTGCACATTTCACCCTTCTACCGTCAGCTGCTGACATTGTCCAGGCTGTGGCAGATTGGGGCAGTATGCAGGAGGGTCTAGAGATGCTGTGGCCAGTGGAGATTATGAGGCTCCCTATAGTGAGAAGCAGGGGTCTGATGGCATGGATAACGAGCATGGTGAATATTACTAGGTTGGTCACTATTGAACCTGGGGTTGTCAGGAACCATCTCTCCTGTCCTTGTGATCACTCATTCCCACCCTCACATCTCCAATCAACCCAAGTGTGATTATAGTCATTTCCTTAATCAAATTTCTAGTTCCCATATGAAGCAAGCGAACAAGGTGGAAGAACAAGGGCTCTAGTTTCCTCCAGCCTTCTTGGTCCTTCGTACCTGCCTTGACGAGTTGTGCAAAAGCCTGACTTTAGAGGAATGAGTAATTTTGGGAACTGGGCCCTTTCACCACATACTCAGATAAGAGTCTCGCAGACCTATTTCTGTCTGGTAAGCCACATTGGGTGAATTCTAAGACAAAGTTACATAATGTTGTTGATAACCAGATCAACAGCATGATGTTTGATGAGTGTATTTGACATGAGTCCATCTGTTGCTGTTTCATTTTCCTTTTGTCAGTGTTTCAGTTGTCTGTAGTAGCCCCTCAGGCTAGCAATCTATGCTCCATTTCTCTCCTCTTGCATCTGATTCTTCTGAGGCTGACAGGGGTAGTGCACAAAACAAGTAAATCATTTCCACAACTTCAACAACAACAAGACGTCCCGGAAGAAGAGTGCTTACACCTGAGATAAGGACTGATTGGACAAGCTAACAAATTGGTGACTTACTCAGAAACAGATTGCACCTAGGTCAGTGGAAATGTACAATAATTATATTTGGTACAGATTTATTATATGGTCTTTGAATGAAAGCAATAAGCAGAGTTATGAACCCAGGTACAATATGTTTTCAGGTTTGTCCCGGCTCTTTTGTCTATGCATTTTTGTGCTTGCCTGCCTATAGTTGATTCCCACCTAAATTTTAGGGGGGAAACCTTGCCCAAGACAAGGTCAAATATATTTAGGTCCCAAAGTGAGTACATTTCTGTGGTTATATGTAACCTCTGTGGGAGAGTTTGTACTATGTTCAAATGTTGTACATAATTAAACTACATTTTGTCACAATGTTTATTTGCCAGATTCATTAATCCAGGCAAAATAAATATGTTAGCCAATTTCTCACCAATTGTTTGACAGAAAAAGTGGTCCTTGCCTCAGGTGTTATTCCTGGACTCTGAGATAGAACAGGTCTGTTTGCATGTTCTGTCTGTTGGCAGTCTTTTCACCGGACCTTACCTATATCACATGACAAGTCTTGATGTCTGTTTTGTGGGAGTATCATCATTCCAAGGAGTGCATAGATCATGGCCATGACTAATCAACTGGTTTTCACACTCTGACAGGCAACTAACATTCATACTCTGAACAGCATTTTTCCAAGCCACAAACAAATTTCACCAGCCAAAGGGTGGCAACCTCTTGGATGGTGATTTCTACAACAAGAAATCGACCCCTTGCCGAGTTTTGGTGAGTCTTCAGCTTGCTGACCCTTCAAACAACCAATCTGCCTATTTTGTGCAGTGCTTACACCTCACACTAAGCTCATTTTCTGTATTGCAACTAAACCTAATACAAACACAAAAATCAAGCTGGTTAAGCTGCCCAGCAAGTTTGATTTCACAGTATACCAAGAGGAGATCAAACTCTGTCATCCTCCTGCTTGATCATGTCACACTATCCTGTCAGTGTTTGGGACAGCCCATTGATGCTTTTTGGACACATCTGGGAGATCCCACAATCAGATATGATGCCCAATGGGACCTCCCATTTATGCCCAAGAGGCTATATGGGAACATCCCATCAGTGTTTGGGACCCTCCATTCATGCCCTAGAGGCTATGTGCTAGGCAAGTTCACTGATTTGACTTGGTTATTCATTGTATTCATATTATCAGATAAGGTGATGACAATATTTAAAAATCATTGATTAGGGAATTTATGACCATTGTTGTTGGATTGGTGTGATTTTTGAGGGGATGATTAAGAATGCTGGTAGTGATTTTATCAAGACAAATCATGGGTGACAATGGGACATTCCATCTATGTTCCAAAGGCACTGTTGGGAATTTCCAATGGTGACAGTGAACAGCCAAAATGACCCATGTTTGCCTAAAAAGCATTGGTGGGATATTCCATTTATGTCCTAGAGACACCATTGGGCATTCTCAATGAAGGAAATAAATGACACTAATAACCCACACTTGCCTGAAGAGCATAAAAGGGATGTCCCATCACCCCTATAGGCACTGTTGGGCATTTCCAATGGTGGCTACAAATAGCATGGGAGATCCCAAACTTGCCTGAAAATTATAGAAAGAACATCCCATCTATACCCCAGAGGCATCCTTAGGCATTCCCAAATAGTATGGGAGATCCCAAACTTGCCCAAAAAGCATAGATATAACATCCCATCCATACCCCAGAGGCATCCTTGGGCATTCCCAAATAGCATTGGAAATCCCAAAATTGCATAGAAAGAACATCCCACCTATGCTCCAAGGCATGCTTGGGCATTCCCATTGTGTTGAACTTGCGCTTATAGCAGCATGTACAGCATTTATTACAGTGTGATTAATAGATTAGATAAGTAAGTAGATAAGGACTATTTGTCCCATCAACAGTCACATCAGTGACATGTCACACCTGTAACTAGTACATAAACTCAGCGCTGTACCAGCAAGTGTCCTCCTCAGCACAGGTGAGTAGAGAGTTCCTCTTGCTATATCCCTGCCTGCTTCAACACATTGGTGGCTACACATAGCATGCTACTATGGGTCTTCCCAAAAAAGCTTTTCTGGCCAGTGTTGGCATTGACCATTGAAAGAAACTAAGTCCTTCCTGGGTATTAAGTGGTCAGGACAAAGGAAATAATGAAAGAAGGGTGCGATAAGTTTGACCCTAAAGGGATTCACTGGGGAGTGGAACCCTGGAAGGGTGAGTCTGTTGGTCTGAAGTAGGGCGGGCCGAAAGATAGAAGTAACCCAGGTTCGTCCTGTAGATAGAAAGTGGATAGTGGGTAGTAGAATAGAGGGCAGGTTGTGCTGTAGTGGATTCGTTGTTGTTGTTGTTACTTATGCTTGGACCTTAAGTGTGTGGTGACAGAAAATAAGATTCAAAATGACTAAGTACAAACTTTTATAGTCCGGGCATACCCATGACTGCGTCAAACAAAGTCAAAACATAAAGGATAAAGACCTGAGCGGGTTGGGTAACAGTAAAAGGTTGATGACAGGTGAAGAAACTACATACATGGATGAATAGGGCTCACAGCCGAGACTTACCAACGCATTGGAATGGACAAGGACAGACCCGGATGGTTGGAGAGCGCTGAACCTGTAAATGAAAGTGGGTTCCGTGGCTAACGGGGCACAGGTGAGAGCGGGTAAGAGCGGGTTGGGCATCGGATTGTATGGATTGTGGATAGAGAGTTGAGGGAATGGATCATGACATTAAGAGGAGTGAGTACGAGGCCGGATGCGCAGACAAAGGACGTTTGCAGGCATAGGGAACATCAGTTCCCTACACCGTCGTCAGACCCGTCAGACCACATGGGTCAGTCAATAGTGGGGTTGGGTCATTGACCCATTGACCGGGTCAAGGGAGCCTCGGCGAAACCTGGAATAAACTAATATAACTATATTTAGTAGTGGTGAAAGTCATTATACTGTCACTCTATGGTAGAGTTTAAAGATGCTCAGAGGCAGCAGTACTCGTACTCGTACTAGTATCAGGAATATTGTGGTTAGATTCAGCTGAAAAAGAGGAGCTTGCTGCACTGGCATCCCTTCATTTTTCAAGTTCTCTGGGTTGGCCGTGGGAACGTGATCTGTCAAGAACCGGTCGACAATGTCACAGAACGTGACATTCTCATCAAGCTCATCCTCCGAGCTGTCTGAGTCTGCTGCTTGTTCATCTGATGGTGTGGACGTGCTTGGGCAATTCTCGGTGTGATGGTATTGTGAGAATTTGCGTCTTTTACGTGGCCTAATGAGACCCGTTTCCGTGTGTAGACGATGGATGTCCTGTTTGATGAGAGAGAGCTTATGCACCTTCTGCTCGGAAATGCGATTGCAGAGCTTGGTATGGATAATACCGAAGTGGCTAAAATTCTGTTCACATCCCACACTATTGGGGACAATACTGAGAATACGGATGGCAAGTTTTGCAAGGTCATTTTGGCCGCCTTCGACTCTGGTGTCCATATATTTCCATATCTGAATGATGTTCATGGACTCTCCCTGTGGATCCATGTTAGCAATTAGGTTTATGGAAGTTAATAATACTTACATTTCTATTACACAATTCTCTGAAATGACGCAGCTGCATCAACTCTGGTGAATATTCACGCAATGAAGATATGTAGTTGAAAAAGGCAAGATGGAAGGCAAGATCACTGTCGCGGCCAAAAACTCGTTTGAAGACTCGCTTTGTGATTGATAATAACCCTAACGGAGTTAATTACATGGATCCACTGGCAAAGCATGAAATGCGGAGATATGGGTTCAACACGACAGCGCAGATGAAGACGTCTTGGTCAGCCTTTGCCCACCACTTCTTCAGACTAGACTGCACTGCAGTAGCAATTTCATGATCAAGGCTGGTATCTTGATAAATACAGAACAGGTTTCCAAGGCATAGAAGAGTGATATCAAGCCTGGTATTGCTGGCTTGTAGTATATTTGCTGCAATCGCAAGAGGTTCGAGCGATATCTTGATTATGATGGGTCGTGGTCAAAAATTAAAATTCTGAATAAGTCAAATAATTATTCAATTCTTACATAGTCACGGTTTCCCAGAAATCAACATTGACAACAATGGCCATGATAACCTTTGCTTTCTCGCGATCTGGCTGTTTATTTCCAACACAGCTGATTAACTCTTCATTCTGTTTGATGCAACAGGAGCGGAGGGCTCCAGATGTCTCCAGTAGCCATCACATGGACAGGAAGTGAGTGGTCCATTGACTGATGACAGGGAGTATCAGCACAAGAGTTTGCTGATAGGTCACCATTTGCTCATGGTGGAGAATCCCTAGAGCACATGAGTGATTATTAAACCATTTGATCATGTCTGCAGCTTGGTCAATGGTGGCGAGTAGGGTGACCTTTGCCTTGAAAATATCTCCCACTATTAAGTTGCCCTGGTGTGCCCAGCAATCAATCGAAATCATCCATGGCCGAGCTTTGATGAGGTTATTCCACATCTTACGAGCATCTCCTGCTGCGTCTGAACACCATGCAATGACCGTGACATTGAAGTGCTCCTCCATTGTCTGGATGTCTGCAAGGACGTGCGCAAGGAGGTTTTCTGCATTTTTCTTCTCCTTGGAAATGTTGTGTGTGCAAATGAGATATGGCTGGTGATGCAATCATGTAAGCCCATGTTATCTTAATATTAATTATGGACATTACCTCGAAGTCAACACTCATCATTGATGCTACCAGTGCCTTTTTCAACATGTTCTTCCACCTGTCACACTGCCTGGTTGCATACTCCCCCAACACACATTCTCGTATTCTCTCCTCAACCTGTGCAACATGATTGTCCAGTAATCGGCCTGACATTCTTTGTTGATCAGGGACTTCTGCACCAGGAAGCCACTTGGTGAAGAAAAGGCGTAATGCCATGTTGTTCACTGCATGAAAAGGTATGCCTGCAGAGACGAAAACCCCGCATAAATCACTACTGAACTCGTCTTGCAGTGATTTCTCCCAGGGACCAGTGGTTTGCAGGGCCATTGAACTGGCTGCTGTTCTGTGCTGTTTGGGTGCACGCTCAGTCTGCAGGAAGTTTGCAACAGATGGTGATGGCGAAGGTGTAGGTAGAGGTCTGTTGGTGGAAAAGATGTTGCTTGGGGCAAGGGGGCCAAGCGGCTGAGGTGCAACATTTTCACTTGTTTTTTCTGCTTGAGCCTTCTGACGAACTTCGGGAGCGACCAGTGAACATATCCGTAGGTGTCCTTTCATAACAGATAGCTTTCCACTCATTGGTTTGAGACCAGGATTGGCCTCATCACGACAAAGACTTTCAGCTTCGACTGTGAATGAAGATGAATCTCGTCAGTATGATGTATAACTTCTATACATGAGACTCTTCTCACCTGCTGCCCACAGCTTAGCTTCTGTTTGCAGACATGCCACCGCCCCAGATGCAAATCCTGCTGAATCTTGATTCCAGAGCTTCTGCATCTCGAGCTGCATGCATTTCTCACACCAGGCATTATTGTGGGTCTGGTTTGTCTTGTACTTTTTGTCATTGGTGTAGAAATGCTCCCACCACTGGCTTTTGGGAGGTATGAGGACAGTAATAGAGTATGCTAGTAGGGTACCAAATATGTTTCCATGATAGTATGCAATATTTTCCCCTACTAGACTAGTACCCATAACGCGCTCATCAACAAATGTGCGCGGGTCACGTGATGATGCATTGACCTGTATTGACCCATTGACTGACCCTGTCAAACGGGTCTGACCTTGACTGACCTTTGACCCATTGACCCGGGGTCAAATTGACCAGCCCATCACTGCTTCTGGCTGTTATGGAATTGCCCAAAGGCTCCCAGATACCACAGGCCAATGTGGGATGTGGGACATCCCATGTATCACAAATGGGTGATAGGGCATTCCCATTAAGCTACCTTGGGACAGACCTGACCATTCCCCAGGGACAAACTATATATGCCCTGGGAAAACCTTGGTCTAGTGGGCTCTCAGCCAAAATGGTTTTGTCAGAGTCTGATTCAATCCTGAGGATCCGGGGTGAACCCAAAGGATCAGGTGATCGGGTAATGGGAATGGGAGTCTGGAGAACATCTGAGGGGAAGGGACTTTGGCTTCAACTTACTGTATGTGTTGTGCCCCTGTACGAGTCCTTGTCCCTTGATTTACGGAGGGGGTCAAATTATAAGTCCTGAGGTCAACTCAAGACTTAAGAGGGAGATTCAGAAAGGTAGAAAATGTCAGGATTGGAGTCTTATTGATATTCGAACTAGAGAAACATAGGAGAGTTGCATGAGGTTTATATACAAAAAGTCCAGATAGATATAAACAGACTAGCATTGGGGCTTTTGGGAATCCCAACACGTAACAAAAGAAAGATGTCAGGATTACTATATAAGGCATGCAAATGATAAATAAGCACATTAGTTTAACAATGATAGACAAATGATGACGAAAAGGGGAAGTATGACAGAAAATGGATATAAGGTGGACATGATTACTAATAGAAGTCCGAAGACTTCGGGAACAGGAATTGGAAATTGGAAAAAAGAAAGGAAATGTCTAAGTACAACCTGAAGTTGTCAGGTATATCGGAATGAGTCCGGATGGGTTGGAAATAGGTTGAATGAAATAGGAAAGTCACGGGACATGACAGGTTTGGAGAATGGTATCAGCCTAATAGCCTCCTAAAAGTGGTTACCTGAAGTGTCAGACAAGTGCTGAAGCCAAAATGGGCCCATGGGTCATTAGCCAATCAATTAAATGGGCCAATGGGCTGAAAACCAAAATGCTCAAATGGGCCAACATTGGTTCACCAGTTACTTTCCCTATTATATCACAATTGGTTGCCTGGTTGCTTTCCCTAATGTGGTACATAATGGAGTGGACTTAGTGAATTTTTGAATTTTTGGAGAGCATGCACTATAGTGCTATGAACAAACTACTTCCCAGAACCTACTACTACTGATACTTGAACTCCCTTACCATAGCAGTTTGGACACATACACTTCAGCTCCATTGAATTTCTGAGGGTGTGCACTATAGTCTACCAGTAACTACCACTTGGTACTAGTACTTTTCCCTAATAGTGGGTTGGGCACTCACTACAACCATTTCAGGTGGGGATGAAGTGAGGGGAGAGGTGCAGATCCCAAATATCCATTTGAAGGCATATTGTTGTGGCCATGTGCCATCAAAGGTGACCATATCAGGAAGTGCTGATCCCAACAAGCCATGTGGCACAGGTAATGTATTCTAATGTATTATTGTGACCCCTGCAATGCATTCTAATGCACCATTCACAGAGTGCTTATGATTGTCATGTTGATGCACCACCATACCACTGACAAGTGTCAGCTTTTGATGCATCATTATTACACTATAGCCTGCTTTGTGTTTCCAGTGCTACATTGTACCATAGGACAACATTGTGGTACATATTTCTGTGACTATATAGTAAGCACCCTTGTATGTTGTCTATGTTGAGGTCTATACTAACATATACTGTAGTGACCTAGATCTGCTACAGTGCCTATTGAAGCAGCAAATAGCGAGAGTTGGAATCCCAACTATAGTATATAGTTCCCATTCCACAGTTCACCTTCCCTCAGTCAGTTATGCTATAATGACTGAGGGTAAGCATGTCCATTATGTATCAAACATCACATGAGGTTAATGCTCTTATAGTTGACACTCTAGGTACATAATGAACAGTCAGTTACTCTATAACGACTGAGGTTGACACTCTCTAGATCCAACAGGTTATGAGCCCCGCTCACTCATATTGAGAGAGCCAGATCCAGATCCAGATCACACAAACCTATACCTGGCAAGACTGCCCAATTCAGGCTGCCACTTCCCAAACTTGACGTCATCAATGCAAGCTTTTTCATTTGATCTCATCAAGCATGCAATCATGAGCATCCATAAAAGTGATACAACATTCATCACAGGCACTTATCACCTTTTAACCCAACCTTCAACTATGCTATCATGGGACCAAAAGTCAAAACAAACGCTGGGGGCCAACACGCCCAATCCAAAACTGTTACTGCAGGCATTACCCCTACCAGTGACATCAGTATGACCAGCTCGCTGACCAGCATCACCAGCAGCATAGCATCACAGCCAGCTTCCCAGCTGGCACCGACTATAGCTGTTCCACCCACTTATTATATCCAACACACACACATCAGCATACATGCAGCCAAACTCGACACCTGGTCTTTTGAGAAAATCGCAGAACTGGACCGTGGTAAGAATAATTGGTCTGACTGGTCATTTGCCATGAAACTGGTTCTCAATCAACACCTCGTCAGCGGGTACCTACTTGGCACCATCAAGGCTCCTGATGCAGTCCTGGAACCCAGCATGTTCAATAATTGGATGTTGAATAATATCGCCATTGTATCGGCACTGTGCTCACATGTCAGCCATGAGGATCAATGGCTTCTCAAAGACGTCACCAACGCGAAAGAAGCGTGGGACACCCTACATGAACATCACAAGAAAGTGGGACCTATCGCTCAAATCCTCCTCATCCAGGAGGTATTCGTGAAATGTTATTCATGAGGACAATGATTTTCCCTCACTAGTAGTGAACTGAGCGAACTTGTTCATCATATCTACAGGATTGGAATCCCCACCAAGGAAGTTTTCCTCTCCATTGCCATGCTCAATGCCCTGTCAGGCAAACTTACTGTAGTGCTGTTCAAACTCAGGCCGCATCATTGCTTTCCTCAAGCTCCAAAGACCGCCTGTTCACATCCACCAACATTCATGCATGTCTCAATACTGAACAACAACTGCTTGACAACGAGAAGGCCCACTCTGCGGATATCACCCTTGCCACATCCACATGCCCAAAACATGGGAACTACTCCCACAGCAGAGAGAAAATGTGCTCGCTATGTGCGAAGTGCGGCCACACTGTTGAGGGATGTTGGCAACCCAGGGGAGGAATGGCGGTGTAGGGAACCAGTGTTCCCTACACGTGTATCTCTACACAACAGCCCATACTGGCCTCCAGCTCACTCGTGGCCTCTCACCCACTCACTCACCCTCACACCCTCCATATCACTCGTACCCTACCCTTGCCAGTAAGTGATATACCACTTCCCTCTCTTTCTCTTTCCTTTCTTTCTCTTGACCACTATGATGTACTACGCTATGATACCCAACGGGCTTGGTAGCATTACATAATCGCGCGACACGTCAGACAGTCTCGGGAATGCCCAGACTATAAAGCCCTGTACTTAAGCGCAAAAGGGGAAAATCTATCATCTACCCACCTATCTTTCAACCTACATTCTATTTGACTACGTTTCGTGTATCTCACTGTCTGCTGTTGGGCAATAGTCCCAGAATTTGATCCCTTGAACCTTTCTCCTACCCGCCGGTCGTGAACACCTGAGAACTAAGCTCTTATTGCACTTGTGAGCTCACCCATTGATAGCTCAAAGATTCGTGCTCTTCACCACGACTTGCCCTACCTCAAACTGCTTCGCTTCACTCCTGGGTTTTGACCTGAAGGTCCCTTCTCGTATTACTTATCCTTCCTTTCCCTTATCCTTTGCTTTCACTCAGTTGATCACCGAGAACCTTTCTTGTTCCACTCGCGAGAAGGAGGAGACCTGTCTTTATGCCTCTGTGCTCACAGCTTCCCTCAAGGGTCAAACTATTCATGCCCTACCCCCTTCTATTGGCCTGGTCTTGGTACCTTCTTAGACTAGCTTAGCCGACCTCAGCGGGACAGTGTGATGAAGTCCTTGCTAAAATCCATGCAGACAAACTGGCAAAACAGGGCAAGACCAATAGTCAATCATCTTCAGGTACCACCACACCCAGATCCTCATCTGCAGCCAGCTCTAACCCACCATCCATATGATACAACAACTCTGGGCGAGCATACATCGTAGACTCCATCACCGGTGGTGCTGTATTCCTTGTGTCAGCACCCTCCACGCCCACACCCACAGCTGTTTCCCCTGTAGGAACCTCTGAATTTACTGGACTGGCATAGGACACGACTCCCACATTCCTCTGCACATTGCCTGATGGTGACCAATCAGAATTCGATGCACTCATGGCGCATCTGGGTGATCTCCATGCTACAGTCAACTGGTGCAGACACAGCACCCCTGTCAATTTTGCGAACCTGAGTATCACTGTGCCAGACCAACACACAAACACCACCATTGATCCCTGTGTTGAACCATTCTTCATCGACACAGGTGTATCCATTCACATCAGCAACACTGCATCTGATTTCTATTCCCTGTGGCCCATCCCCCCTCGCATTGTCAATGGTGTCAGCGGGTCTGGTATCTGCACCCTGGGCATTGGAAATATCTGGCTGGCTGTGTCAAAAGGGTGTCATATCACCCTGGAGGACATATTGTACATCCCTTCTGTTGCCGTGTGTCTAGTTTCCATGTTGGCCCTCTGCAGATCATGGGGTTTTTCTGCTCACTTTACAGCCACAGAGTGTTGGCTGACTGCATGCTCTGGTGCCCATGTACTGTTGGGAATGGTCAACTCTCGTAAACTCTACATGGTCACCAGATCTTCCATTGCAGCACAGTATGCCTACCTCACACAGTGCACCCCCAACTTAGAAACCTGGCACCGTCGTCTGGGACATACCAACTACTGCACAGTTTATGACCTTGTGTGCAGTGGGGCCGTATCCAGTATGCCAGTCAATCTCTCCTCTAGTCTCCCCATTTGTGACAGCTGTATCCTTGGTAAACAGACTAGGACACCTGTGCCGAAGGCTAGGGAAGGAGACCAGGCAACGAAGCACATGCAGAAAGTTCACATAGACCTCATGGAGCACCCAGATGTTACCTCAGCATCGGGAAATAAATACATCATGGACATTATTGATGACTACTCTTCATACATGTGGTCAATCCCCCTCGCATCCAAGGCAGACGCTTTCCCAGCCCTGCAGGCATGGCAGTGTGCCCATGAACTTGAGACGGGTCTCACAGTTGGTATCTTCTGTTCTGACAATGGTGAATTGAAACATGCCAATATGAAAGCCTGGCTATCATCTCAAGGGACCACTCACCAATTCACATCTGCTTACACCTCAGCACAAAACGGCTGCGTAGAACGTGTTCACTGCACTCTTATGGGTAAGGCCTGGACTATGTGAATCACTTCTGACCTAGCACCAAACCATTGGGATGAGTTTGTGCTCGCTGCATGTTATCTATCTAATTGTGTGCTAGTGAAATTGCTGCCTGGAATAACCCCATTCGAAGCCTGGCATGGACACCAACCTGACCTCCAACACCTTCATGAGATTGGATCTCGCACATTCATACTGATACAGGACAAGCACAACCCTAAGATATACACCTGTTCTCAGGAGTGCATGCTGATCGGGTATTCTCCTGATTTGAAAGCATACCGGTGTTATCACTGTGCGACTCATAGAGTCATTGTCTCATTCCATGTTTCATTCATTGAGTCGCAGGACTCTGCCCTGAAGTCACTTTGCCTGGGAGTTGTCCTTCCTTCTTCCCCTGCGTCTCCAGCTGCACTTCCATTAGACACGCCCACCCCTGCACCTTTTAGTTCCATTCCCGAACAAACCCCCCATTTGCCTGCTTCACAATCTGGGGATCCCCCCCCCTTCCATTCCTGAAGATTCCCCTCCTGTGCCACATCATTCTTCTTGCATGCCTAAGGCTTCTGAGCATCTTGCAGCCAGTTCAGGGCAGTCCTATACCTCTCCAGTGCAGTGGGCTGTCATTGAATCTCTTGCCACAGCCAACCGCTGAAACCGTTTTTGTACCACGGTCGAGGATGTCCCTGATGAGGACAAACCTGCAGCACCTCCTTCCATGGGAGAGCTTGAAGACCTCTTTGCAGCTATTCCTGATGACCTTCCCATGGATGGTCTGCTAGATGAGCCTGCAACATACAAGGTGGCCATGGACTCACCTAAGGCCCCCCAATGGTGTGCCGCACTTGAGGAGGAGTTTGCATCACTGCACAAATTCAGTGTTTATAAACTGATACCTCATTCTTCAGTGCCAGTGGGTCGAACCATCATGTGCAGCAAGCCCATCTCCAAGGCGAAGCACAATCAAGACGGCAAGCCAGTTCATTTCAAAGCACAGTATGTCTGCAGAGGATACTCAGCACTTCAGTCACCCCTTTTCTGAGGCCGATTAGGTGTAAGATATTCCTATAGTCAATT
>MU121234.1:8917-22458 GCA_014904835.1 Paxillus ammoniavirescens
GCTTGGGACGCAGAATCCCTGTCATGTTTGCACGATGAGACAAAAAACTTTGGAATTGATCAGTGATGGGAGTCCCTCGATATGTGGACATCAGGGAGCTAAGCGCGTCTTCCCGAGTTGACTGAATGGGTGGAGCGATGATGTTTTGAACAGTCCATGCACAAGCATGATGAGGTCGGCTAAACTAGTCTAAGAAGGAACTAAGACCAGGCCAATAGAAGGGGGTAGGGCGTGAATAGTTCGACCCTTGAGGGAAGCTGTGAGCACAGAGGCAGAAAGACAGATCTCCTCCTTCTCACGAGCGGGACAAGAAAGGTTCTTGGTGATCAACCGAGTGGAAGCGAAGAATGAGGGAAAGGAAGGATAAGTAATGCGAGAAGGGACTTTCAGGTCGAAACCAGGGAGTGAAGCGAAGCGGTTTGAGGTAGGACAAGTTGTGGTGAAGAGCACAAGTCTTTGAGCTGTCAATGAGTGAGCTAGCAAGTGCAGTAAGAGCTTAGCTCTCAGGCGTTCATGACCGGCGGGTAGGAGAAGGGTTCAAGGGATTGAATTCTGGGACTATTGCCCAACAGCAGACGGTGAGATACATGAAACATAGTCAAATAGAATGTAGGTCAAAAGATAGATAGATAGATGGAACAAATTTGTGCTTAAGTACAGGGCTTTATAGTCTGGGCATTCTCAAGACTGTCTGACGTGTCGCGTGATTATGTAATGCCAGCGAGCCCATTAGGTATTGTAGCGTAGTACATCATAGTGGTCGAGAAAAAGAAAGGAAAGGGAAAGAGAGGAAAGTGGTATATCACTTACTGGCAGGGGTAGGGTACGAGTGATATGGAGGGTGTGAGAGCCCGCAAGCGAGTTGGAGGCCAGTATGGGCTCTTGTGTAGAGATACACGTGTAGGGAACACTGGTTCCCTACAACAAGTCTGAATGGTTCTGGATATAGGATGAAAATGGCATTAGTGAACTCGTAGAGGTTTGAGTTTGAATATACTGTCAGAGTCCAATTTAACCTGAGAGTCCGGAGTGAACCCAAAGGATCAGGTTATTGGATGGTGGGGATGGGAGTCTGGAGATTGTTGGAGGGAAAGGGACTTTGGCTTCAACTTATATGTTGTGCCCCTATACGAGTCCTTGTCCCTTGATTTGCAGAGTGTTAGATGATAAGCCCTGAGGTCAACTCAAGACTTAAGAGAAAGATTCAGAAGGATCAGAGGGATCAGATTGGAGTCTTATTGATATTCAAACTAAGGAAAAGTAGGAGAGTTACATGGGGTTTATATACTGAAAGTCCGGGATAGATATAAACGGACTAGTGTCGGGTTTTCAGGAATCCTGATGAGCAACAAAAGAAAGATGTCAGGATTTCTATGTAAGACGTGCAAATGACGAAGAAGCACATTAGTTTAACGATGATAGACAAATAGTGATGAAAAGGAGAAGTATGACAGGAAATGGATATAAGGCAGTCATAATTACTAATTGAAATCCGAAGGTTCGGAAATGGGAACGGGAATTGGAAAACAGGAAAACAAAGAAAAGAAATGCCTAAGTGCAATCCGAAGTTGTCAAGAGATGTTGGGATGGTTGGGATGCGTCGGGATTAGGTTGGATTGAATGGAAAGTCACAGGACATGACACATCCTGTTAATCCTGTTAGTGTCCCATGTCCTGTTAGTGTCCCACATTCTATTAGTCCCATTAATGCCCCATGTTCCATCAGTCCTGTTAATGTCCCACATCCCATTATTGTCATATCCGTTAATGTTCCATGTCCCATTATCACCATGTCTCATTACTGTCCCACGTTCTGTTATAATCAACTATATCAACAATTGGGTTTATTTTGAATTGTCATATGATAGTCCAGAATATCCTACAAACTCTTTTCATGTCTACAACTCCTCTAACTATTCAACCTCTCCACAAGAAACCTCTTCCTGATTCTTGGGTTGACAGTTGTGTGTACAAACCTATTTTTTTAACTCCTCCATAACAACACTCTTCCTAATTCTTGGGTCAATGGTTCTACTATAAATCCTACTCTTTCCACTACTTGATAACCCTCTTTCTGAATCTCAGGTCAACAGTTCTTATATGGACCAACACCCTCCCCTTGTTGCTACAAGCAAGATAACGACTCTGCTGCAAGCCACAGTTTTCAATGTCCAAGGTAATATATACCATCTTTTTCATGCACATATATTGCCATTGGATTCTTTGTGGAGCTTCAGAGCTTTTTCTGGCTTCACAAACAAGGATTCCTGTTCAGCATCTGTCAAGCTTCAGAGCTTCTTCTGGTTTGACAGATCAATATGCTGAACAGTCTGGCAATGCTTTAGAGATATTCTCTTTCATCCTAATATATACTGATTTTAAATGGTTGAGTAACTCCCCAAAAAATTCAGAGGCTTGAAAAACTGCTAGCAAAGATCATGTCTACCACACTGTTATCAAACAAATTGAACAATCCAACCAAGATGCTACACAAGAGTATGCCTTTGTTTTGTCATACTTTGTAATAGTTGTTTCAAAATTTTCTGGATATACAGCACCATTGGCTGATAGTATTATCAATCAGATGACTGTCATTCTATTTGATGGTGATCTGTCTGATCTTCCCAAGTTGAAAGATGAGAGTATCATGGTGTTTGAGTATGTACAACAACTTACTCTTTGTGGTGTTATAGAACTGATGTTACTGTTACACAAGATCCTGGGCATGTGTTGCAATAAATACAGTAGTTATAGTCCGTCATGTTGCAAGTTTCACTATAACTTAAAGGTGTTACAATGCTTGCAACACCTTGACACCTGTATTGCAATATTTAATCATCCATCTTGCAATACTACTACTGTCTTGTTGCAATACTCTAATGTAGTGTGTTGCAACACCTTGCAACACTTGTTGCGCTTCAGGGGTATTATATAAGCGGCCTATCATGTTCCAAAATGGATATACCTTATGTCACACTGTTCCACCAGCTCAAAACATATCTAAATTAGGCCGCACTTTGTGTTATATAATTTCTCCTATGCTTTTTATAATTGTAGCGGCTCATTGCTACACCACATTACAATGGACCTTGTTCTAGAGTAGTAGTTTAAGCTATATAGACATATAAGAGCATAAACTACCGCTTTTCTATGTTTTTTAAATGTAGAATGTCCAGCAATGAGCTGGGTTAATTGGTTGGCTGAAAAGTTTTCAAACTCAGATGGTGGCTGAGATGTGGCTGAGATGTGGCTGTGACTGGCCGCATTTTTGGCTGTTTATGTAATCAAAAAAGCGGACATTCTCATCCAATTAATATTACCATTTTTGGTGCATGCACAATAACAGGAGACTTTGCAAAACATATCAAAAACATAGATTAGATGCCACTTGACCATATCAACATGAAAGTCCTATAGGTGTATCCTGTGACCATCCATCATGTCTAATGTTTCCATCACTTTATTCAGTAGTTCTAGCACATCAAAAATGCGAAATTTAAGGATAGGGTAGTTGATATAGGTGATTTACCACATCACTTGGATTGTTATATATCCTTCACATGGCTTGACCAAATTTTCGCACTTTTGACATTTAAACCACCTAAGCAAAGCTGTAGTAATGTAGATATCATCTCCAACAACCATGCACTCCATTTGAATTATCATGGGACATTTCATGGCCTACCATTATCTATACATGATATGTTTTGCAAAGTCTCCCAAGTTGATCTTATATAGGAGATTTACTCAGGTGTTAAATTTTGCATTTTGACACATTTTTGATGTTCTAGACTACTGAATAAAGTGATGGAAACATTAGACATGATGGATGGTCACAGGATACACCTATAGAACTTTCATGTTGATATGGTCAAGTGGCATCTAATCTATGTTTTTGACAAGACATGCCTTGCTTCGCTCCGGCGGAGTGCAAATGTAGCCCATAGTTGCAAGCCTTAAGAATCTTTGCAAGTGACAGTATATGTACATATTAGTAATGTCTGCAAGGTGGATCACAATAGTACTTTGTGATATGTAACATTAGCTATATAAGTTTCTCCTGGCCTCAATCAAACCTGAGCGTGCGTGCAATGCCGTATCCTGGACAAAGCCGTATACAGCTGGCTGTGCGAGAAGACAGGTCGTGTTAAGTCAACCCCGACCAAGTCTAGTGTTAGCCCCTGACAACTATTGAAAGTAGTTGTGTATGCTGGTGCAAGAGGGAATTGTCGACGGAGGAGTGTGTGCCCCGAATGAAGAATTGAAGTGAAGCTGATACGAGGGATTAGGATATCTTCAACGTCAATCACATTCACACCACCTAACCCACGGAGGATGCACACCATGGCCAATCGGTCACCCACACCAACGACCACCACTCATGTATTCTTCACTAAACCAAGGTCGACAGAAAAGTTTCGTATAAGGCGATACACCGCATTCACTCTGACAGTGAGCAGGTGATGAGGGAGTCCAGGGTGTGTGTGCTGTGCGACATAGTCCAAGATACTGTCAGGAGGGACTAAACCGGCTTCATCAATCTCTTTCAAGGAGTCGGCAGCGAGGTAAGACCACTGGGTGCCAGCAATGTGGTTCACAATGACTGTATTGTAGGAGTCGACTTGAGTGTTCGTGGAGCGGAGTATCGTGCGCTTGAGACAGGAAGCCGGATCTGCAAGAGTGTTGTGTGGATAGACAAAGTCAATCAATTCGTCTGGTGTCAGAACGCTGTTGAGCATTGGAAGCAGAACATCAGGGCCAGCGCTGTCACCTATCTCGTCAACGAAGGATGCAAACTCGGGATCTAGGGTGTTTCAGATTGGGATGGTGAGTTGAAAGATCCGGAAGAGCAACCATAGTGGGGAGGACTTTAGGGAGGTGTCAACCACCTGCGCTCGAGTACCATGCCTTATAACAGGGCATGTCTGCCGGAAGTCCCCCAGTAGGATCAGTATCTTGCCCCCGAAGAGCTCATTATTCCCCATGATAATGCGGCACACTTCCTCCACACATGCCAGCACTGTGCGATTGACCATAGGTGCCTCATCCCAGATGATGATGGATGCTGCACGAATGAGCTCGCCCCTGGTGTCACTTGCGGAGATAGGTGACTGCAGCATTTTGTTTTTCTCATTCACTGGGACCTAGCATTGCTTGTTAGTATAGTACAGAGACCGATGGAGACGCGTGAACATTACCTTGAACGTGGAGTGCGTGGTTCTTCCTCCAGGATAAAGTTGAGCTGTGAACGCGGCGGTCGCAGTTGGGAGAACTATACGTCCCTGTGAGCGTAATTTGTCACAGAGTGCATTGACAAGGAATGTTTTCCCTCGGCCGGCCTTGCCATCGATAAAGGCCTGAAGGGGTTGGGCATGTGTAACGGCATCGAGAATTGTATCGTAGATGACTACTTGTTCTCCTGTCATTCGTAGTCTTGCAGCATCCACACGTTCACCTAGACGTTGTGCATCAAATCCCCATTTGAGAATTTCATGTAGGACTTTGCTTGTAAAGGAGACGGGCTGAGGCAGTCCGTAGTTCGAGAGAACCTTGCCATGCTCTTCAAGGGACTTTGCAATGTCCTCCAGCATTCGATTGATGGCTACTTCTGCATTCCGACCTAAGGTGAGGGTGTGATCCAGAGACATCACTTCGTTAAAGGAATCCCAAACAGCGATAGGCTCGAGAATACAATCGTTGATGAGGAGGTGGACAAAAAGCAGGCAAAGTTGACGTGGGGTCTTCAGGGTCAGTACAGCTTCCTCCATCGCGTATTGAGCTTCGTTGTGGTTAGCAAAAAGACCCATGGCAGTCAAAGCTTCTTGAAAAGTTTGATGAAGAAATCTGTTGACCGTGCGAGCATCGTCAAAAGAAACCACCGGACGGTGTTGAAGGATGGCCCGTAGGTAGAAACGGTCGCCCTGAGAAGGTCAAACACCCTCAAGTCGACTGAGATGAGGGCACGAGATGTCACGTTGAACCACGTGCATTTGTGGGCTACCTTCGATGTTATTGCGCTCTTCAAAGTGACGTCCAATGTTTCTTGCCTCGCGTTTTGCCAACCGGAATAAAGTGTAGTATTGTCCATATGTGAGGTCGTTAAAGCGACATTGAACACCGTTCGAATCACGGAAACTTCCAAGAGGTCGCTGGAAGTAGTGGTGGAGTAAGGAGACGGTGCTCCCACTGCCATTACGCCAGTGGTATTGCTGGTGTCGTGTTGATTCAGGCAGATGGACTGGGAGAGGCGTCACTGCAGGATCCTTCTTTGTGACATGATACCCAATGATGCGCCAGACAGCTTTGCCTGCAGAAAGGTAATGTGCGTCCCAATACTCTTGTATTTTGTCAATGACCTCAGCATTCCCTCCTTCAGCAGCCACTGTGTCGTGAACTCGGGAGCGGGTCTGATCTGGTCCTAATATGCACATCATTAGCTCTCTGAATGTAGTTTTGATTTTGTTCAAGTCACATACCTTTATGAATATATTTGAACAGGTACTGGAAGATGTGTGATGTGCTGGACACCTCAAAGTTAATGTGACATTGAAATTTTCGAAGGAGCGGCATACAGTGAGGTACGACCATCTCATCCCCGGCATTTCTTCGCTGGTAATGGACTCGTCCCTCACTGTTGATTGTTGTGGTTGGCTGGAGAGGTCAGGGATATTTGAAGCAGCACTTCCGTGAACCATCAGGGAGTTCACGTTGACAGTATTTCGACACTGGTTGTTCAGCAGCCGGATGGTGATGGAGCATGAAGGTGTTGACGAGCGTAGCATCTTGAGGGTTGGGTGGTATCTCTGCAGACACAATGGAGTTGATGTCTTCAGGGAGAACACAATCACTGGTGAATTTGACCAATATGTGGGTGTGAGGAAGACCTCGTTTCTGGAATTCGACGGAGTGAATGGAATATAGTTGCCGACCTGCATTGACAAACATGGTCTTGATTGCTTTTTGAAGCAGGGCAAGTTTGTGCTTGAAAACACAGACGACAATGACAGGGATGTCAGAGTAGTCCTGACCAGGGCAAAGCTGTGACTGGATCTCTGGCCACGCAGTATTGCAGGTCATTGTAATGAAGAACATAGGGTTTCCAAGTGCTGCAGCGATTGCGAGCGAATCTGATATTTGGTTGGCAGCCCAACGGTTTGAGCCAAGGAATGACGAAGGTAAATATATGTTTTCAGAGGGCTGTAAGTCAGGCTGGCCCATGAGTTCGGCGTCTTCTTTCCGTATGCGCTGCTGATTATGACGTATGTAGTTGAGGCGGCATTTGAGATCATGGCTGAACATGTCGACAGCGTACTCATTTGCGAGGCGCCCAAAGATGCGGAATCAGGGTTCACGGAGGAGACGTGCACGATAGTGCCACATTTGAGTGGTAGGTGGGTCACTGTCCCCGTCATTTGCACTGCCTTGCATGACGTCTTCACCGCTGCCGACAAGACCCCACCCAAGCGTTCCATGTGGGAATAGAAGGGGGTATGTGAGTGGCTCCCAGAGCCGACTAACTGTAGGAATTGCTTGATTAAGTCCGTTTTCACAAGATATCACCAGGCACCTTGCTTTGACCTCAGTCAGCATGGTGTTGTTGAAGGACATGATAGCGGCTATCTCGGAAGTCCCGGAATCTTGTAGCACTAAAGCAGTGTTAGGACATTGGAAGGTACTAATAAAACTGAGATGTTGAAGTGCTGTAGCAAAGGGATTGACTTTCAGGAGAGCCTCCCGCATGGCTTCGATCCAGCCTGTAGGCAACATTGCAGCCCAGTCCGCATGAGGGATGTTGTGCATGAAATCATTGTACAACAACCAGTGGACAGCCGAGTTGACATGCGTAGGACGGACATGATGGTAGACGCAACCTTGGATAGTCATGAAGCCTGGACTGCCTCGAACTTCGGGGAAAGCGTGAGTGGTTTCAAAGGATGCGAAGGAGAATATGAGGTTCAGAATCCTAGAAAGGGAAGATATTTGGGGATGGAAGCTAAGAGCCTCAATTTGGGGAGGGAGAGGAGGGAGAGGGAGGATGTCCTGAAAGCGAGAGCTGTTAGTACCACAGCAAAAGCCTGCATCCTCTCCAGTGAGGAGCAGGATTTCACATGTATTACATCGGTGAACGTGGCCTGCACGTTCTTCGCCCCATGTTAGTCTAGGAGTGGATATTGGGCCAATGAACCACAAAGGACCACAGGGTGTCCATGCTTGAGGCATTAGTATACTATCATAGGTAAACGGTCATTACCACACAGCGTCACAGAAAGCATCTACTCACCTCTGATGTTGCTTTGTGGGGGGGAAGCACTTGAGGCCAAGCAAACCTTGTGTGAAACGACTGTTTTTGTACACAGTAAGGAATGTAGAGTGGACCACACCGCCAGCTGGATGGAGAATGACTTGTAAATATGGTCATTGTATAACAATGACACTGGAACCTACCCTGGCACGTGCACACAATACGCCTCATGGCCTAACCACACTCTTGTTTCAAGGGGCCAATGCAAGTGTATAAGCAATGTGTACGACATTAAAAAAATCTTGTACAATTTGAGACACTGTTTCAGAGCATAACTAATCAGGTACTACACTGCACCAACTCCAGTGACGGCATTGAAGAAAAAGATTCCGTGCTTGAAGGTGACAAAGACACCTGACTATGTTATTGCGAGATGGATTTGAGCAAAGTGCAACGTTACACACCTTGAGTTCATCTACATGACGCTGAAGGGAAGGTGACCGCTCTACAGGGACAGGTTGTGTGGCAAGTAAATGATGAATCTCGGGGTACAGAGTCAACAACAGATGAGCAACAGATGACGAGGTCCCATACCATTGGATGGCCACAAAGCTGATGCTCAATGACAATGACATTGTGAGCCGCTGAAGGGATATGCAGCTTGGAGGTTTGATGCGATGGACTTGAGCAGAAGCGAAACCGCATAGCTCGGGTGAGCCACTTCCATGCAGACGGCAGTGGTAGAGGGAGACACTACTGAGTTGTACAGCGAACGATGTACACATCACATTTTATACCTATTCAAGTTGAAAGTGTCAGTTAGCCACATGATCAACTGAACAAAGACGAGGTGAAACATTAGCTAGGTCCCAGCTACTATGTTCATTGTCACAGGAACATCAAAACAAACAGGTAAAAATCTTTACATAGCAATTTCAATAATCAATCACACCGTGGAGAGCGACAGCATCTCACCAGCACCTGTGGATCCTCTTGCGCGCATCTCATGGGGGAGTGTCAGATGAGACCTGGATTCTGAACAGACATTTTATCTCACTGATATGTTGAAATTGTGTAAGGATGGCCAAATGGGCGTGGATGGTAGCCCAGAGAACTGTACTTACATCAACCCAATGCTCGACTTCCTTTTTGCTGCCACCGACCCATCCAAAGACGATTTTAGCCCGAAAGGGTTCGTTTGCAGGGGTGAGACTGACACATTGACCAACGAAGCCTTAGCGTCCATGGAGGCATTCATATTGAGAAGTGCAAGGGTGGGGTGGAGAGGGAGATCGAGATCGAGGTCGAGGCCAATTTCATAGCGGGCTTGATCCGGTCAGTGTTCCTCAGATGGATTATCAAGAACTTGACTCGGATGCCATTGATGACACATCACAAGACCTTTCCTTTGGCAACACGTACGGAAACGGTAAGATCTTCATTGTTATTATGCACTTCACTAACTGCCATGCCCATTGTTTAATGTAAATATGTGGGACCATGCTCCCACCCCGCGAAGCATCATCAAAGTGTCCCTCAACAGGGTGGACATGTCAATCATTGATTTAGTGTGGGTTCTGTCTGTCAAGTTCAGGTTATTGCCGTGCTAATCTATCCACTAGTCATCACTGTTGACATATTGAAGGTGGCATGACACAGATGACACCGTAAGCGGCTATCATCACTCTTAAACTACTGCAGCTCATTCTTTGACAGGCGCCCAACATGTGAGTGAACTCATACGTGATTCATCAGGCCACTCGGACCTTCAGCAATGACAATAAACTACGATGGAGATACCATCATCAACAAACAACCAATCAGCCTCACACTGCAGAAAGCTTGAGTGACAATTGGTGTGTACTACTCACAACCAGTCTCTCTACGTTGGTTGACAATGGTCCGGAAGTCGAACACTATCCTTCGGCACCACCACTGTTAGGTTGGAAGCCAAGTTTCATTGACCATAATTTAATGTATAGATGTTTCTTGTCAGTATCTCTGTGTTCTCCACAGAGACTCACAAGGTAGTGACTGGTAAACTTTCATTTATTAAAGCACAGTTCCAACAAAAATGTATATTCTAAATTGAGATTCAGTCAAGCCACCTGGGCAGTCGGGGTAAGAAATGGGCAATAGGAGACAGTCATCAGAACGAAACTCTGAGACACCTAGAGCACTCAAGAATTAGTATGAAACAGAGGATCATTTCAAAACTTGAACATACTTAGCAACGCGGAACGCAAGATGAACCCGGTATGGATGACGGGCATATTGAGCAGATGCCAGCCACATTGAGACCGGCCAGCCCAAGACTGTGTAGGAATCAGGCTCACGCTGTGCATTAGTACACACAGAGAGAAAGGCATGATGCAGAGCAGGACCGCAAAGGAGAATACCACAAATCCCATCAGGTCGCAGTGCAAATCCAAAATGTTGAATGGGACCACCCTGTGGCTTGTCGGGCAGATGATTTGAACCGTAAGTATTTATGAGGTAGAAGAGCAAACTTGTGAGGTCCACAGCCAAAAACGGAGGAGAGGTTCTCAAAAAGAAGGTGATAGTGAAGGCGGTTGTTTTCCGAAAGGGGGAGGTAGTGGGCAGCTCACACCAGGTGAGAATAGCAGCACCATGCCGGGGCCTGGACTGAGCTTGAGCACATGTGACATTGAGAAACACATCAGATCCTGGCTGTGAGAAGCTCTTAGTGAATGGCTATGCAGATATAATTGCCTTGAAAGAGACGCACGGTGATCATTCGACACAATTGTTGGTACATTGACTGCAAAACACATGAAAGTGGATCACGGAATAACGCATTCAGGAGATCAACGATCTCCAAACCCTGAGCGATGGATAAGGTTACATTACTAAACCCGTCTATGACAGCGGCAGCCTCTGAACCTGTTTTGACAGAGGCTGAAAGACATCAGCTGAGAGAATAGAGGGAGAAAAACGGGGGAACTTAGTACCACGGTAGGAGAAGTGTTTGACGGGGAGCAGGAAGGCCACAGCGCTGTTCAAAGAAGACATTGTTAATGGAGGTGGTGAATGATAGTTGAAGACTTTTCTGACATACCATTCAATGCAAAGCACGTATTTGAAGGCACAGGGTATGGAAGGACCGCGCATAAGGAGAGCGGTATCGAGGGCCCCATAGGAAAGCAAAACCAAGTGACATAACAAAGCTATGGGCCTGGAGTTAGCTTGAAACAATAAACAAAAACTTATTATTATAACACAAAGGTCTCACTGACAGGCTGAAGCCAGTGGCTTGAGCATCAAGTTTCAGATGGTCTCAGCGAGACGGGAGGGAGTGAAACGGCCTAACAATGAAAGGAAGGTCTCAGCACCACGTAGACAGAAAAGTTGGTGGTAGCGGCTACTCGTCGTATTCAGGACATTGTGATGTTGAAAAATGGCAGAAGACGTATGAAAGGAAGGTCTCAGCACCGCGTAGGCATTGGTGGTAGCGGTTACTCGTCGTATTCAGGACATTGTGAAGTTGAAAAATGGCAGAAAAAATCTAAGAAATGTTCACTGCATCAGACGGATGAATATTTTAGACAAAAGACTGCATTAAACGATGTTCATTTACAAAAGGGGGCAAGGATGTAGCAATACGACTTAGTAATTCTACACTTTTTTAGCCTTACGTTTGCCTCAAGATTTTTCTGCCTGTGGATCCAACTGTGCTAAGTCATCCAAGTCTCCAACACAGGCAGCAGACGATAGATGCAAGTTGGCATGGGTAGGCATGGGAGGCGTAGGGATGGAGGAGGCTGCATAGTAAGGGTCGGCAGCAGGGGGCATGGAGGACGATTGTTGGGGGGGGAGCTAAAGCGGTGGCAGTCAGGGTGAAAGGTGGCAATGTCGCAGTTTGAGATATAGCGTCGGCGGGAGCCAACAGCGTCATTGCTGACAGGGGAGATGGGGTAGATGTCAAGGGATGAAGTTGAGGACTCGGAGAGGAGGGGGTAACATGCATGGACATCATGGAAGAGGGAGGATAACCGTGTTGTGAAGACGAGGCAAAGGGCTGAGCATCACGGCAAGACTCATAGGGAATGGTAACAGGTGTTGCAGGCAGAGGCAAGGCCTGCAACGGAGCCAAAGTGCTCTCTGAGCCCGCGGTGCGTGAACATGAGGCCGATGACAAAGGATCACCAGCGCTGGGAGTAGATCAGTGAGGAAGGGACGGGAAAAAAGGGGACGTGATCGTACATGGGGGCAGCAAAAGCAGCAAACTTCCGTTTTTTAATGGGAGTGGGGGCAGTCGCAGCGGTGGAGGGTTCATTGTGACCGACGTTAAGAATGATGCTATCCAGGGTGACCCTAAGAATCCCGTCCTGTGTAACTCCAGCAAATGAGCCAAAGTACTGGATGGTGGAGTTCACATTAGGGGTGGGCATTCTAGACCAGCGAGGACATGATCCATCGAAGATACACCTGCCAGAGGATTAGCAGAAATGATGTGAACGAGCGAGGACTTACTGTACGGAGGACGTCTTCAAGCCATCATGAACAAACTCGGAGGATACAACATTAAAAGCTTTTGAAACCCTGTCAGATAGAGTTTCGAATCGAGATGGTACAGAGCTGAGTCCAATGATGAAAGGGTAAGGAGAATTGGGTAAATTATTGTCATATTCATCAGAAGACGGATCCCCTGGAAGGGGAACAACGTGTGACGCTTCAAGGAGGACAGATTCATTTCTAGGGAAATGCGCTTTGGCAACAACAAAGGCCACAGTATTGTCTTCGAGCATGGTGTCATTGAAAGGGCTATAAACGCGAAGCTCAGCAGGCAAGGCGACTCCCGAGGAGCACTGCAAAGCAGTGGTATAGAAGCAGTGATAGGACTTGGTAGAAGCACCAGGCTTCTGCGAGGCGACCCGACGACCAGCGGCAAGCCTGAAGAACCCAAAAATGGTAATGGATGACATGAGAATGATGTGATGGATAAGTGAATCCTGGGTGTAGATAGAGAGGGTGAAGGCATAGGAACCAGGGACTGTAAAGCAGTATTTAAGGATAAAGATTGCATGTCACACCAGGAGGATAAAGAATGTATGTCTCAGGGAGTGAAAGAATGTATGTCTCAGCGGGCCAAAGCACCCAAGCACTGAAACCAAAACAAAGGCACATGTAAGAAGCAGGAGAACAAAAGATAAAACAACAAAGAATTAGATGTGTAAATGTGGCAGGACAAAGCACACCCTGGGGGGGAGGAGGTTAGTATAAAGGACAGCGAGCATGGAAGAAGAACGAGAGCAAGTAAATTGAGTAGGGACAAATA
>MU121235.1:0-19210 GCA_014904835.1 Paxillus ammoniavirescens
AGAATATTAGTCAATGCTCACAACATTTCATTTCTGATTAATAAAAAAATATTTCTTGTCAGGTATAGGCTATGACTCAGGGCTCAATTATATTTACCATCATAGTTTGACATAACTTAAAAGTACATGAGGGGCAAAGGAATGGATCCAAGCCAAGTTCCCTGATGCATGGAATGTTGTTTGACTTCCAATGACACAGGGTGTTGAAACAACCAGGTTGGGTGTATTGCTTCAGAAGCCCAAAATCTCTGCAGCAACTGCAGGATCCTGGCCCTGACACATCTACTGTGATGCTAAATATTAGCTGCCATGACAGGCCAAAAGGATTCATCACTTACCCAGGATATTGGCAGGACTGGTGTCAGAATCTGATTCAATCCTGAAAGGTCCAGAGCGAACCCGAAGGATCGGGTAATCAGGTGTCAGGAATGGGGTCCAGAATGTGTCTGAGGGGGTAGGGACTTTGGCTTCAACTGATGTGTTGCACCCCTGTACAAGTCCTTGTCCCTTGATTTGCAGAGGGGGTCAGATTTATAAGTCCTGAGATCAACTCAAGAATTAAGAGGGAGGTTCAGAGGAGTAGAGGGTAACGGGATTGGGATCTTATTGATATTTGAACTAAGGAAAAGTAGCAGAGTTACATGGGGTTTATATACTGAAAGTCCAGATAGATATGAACAGACTAGTGTCAGGCCTTTTAGGAATCCCGACATGCAACAAAAGAAAGATGTCAGGATTACCATACAAGACGTGCAAATGATGAATGAGCATGTTAGATTAACAATGATAGGCAAATGATGACAAAAAGGAAAGTATGACAGGAAACGGATATAAGGTGGACCTGATTACTAATAGTAGTCCGAAGACTCAGGAACGGGAACGGGAAACAGGAAACAGGAAACAGAGAAAGGAATGTCTAAGTACAACCTGAAGTTGTCGGGTATATCGGGATGGGTCAGAAATAGGTCGAATGGATATGGAAAGTCACAGGACGTGACAACTGGCGTGAACATCCAGTCTTTCCACATTGACACCATCTGCTCCTACTGAAATGTAATTAGTGTTGCTATTCTAGAGAGAGTATATCAATAGGAAAACTACACCATATGTTGAACTTGCGCTTATAGCAGCATGTACAGCATTTGTTACAGCATGATTACTACATTACATAAGTAGGTAGATAAGGACTATTTGTCCCATCAACAGTCACATCAGTGACATGTCATGCATGTATCTAGTATATAAATCCAGCGCTGTCATAGTGCTTAATAAATCATTTCTTATACTCAAACCACTACCTGCCACCAGCAAGTGTCCTCCTCAGCACAGATATTCTGCTTCAACACTATCTTGAGATGATTCCTTGAAAGGAAGTGGCTGATATTCTCCAACAACTGACCTCCCTTGCACCCTGGGCAAAGAAGTCCGTGCCTGAGGAGCTACCAATGGCTGCGGACTTTCCTGTTGTTGCAGTGGCCTGGGTCAGAGGGTCCATTGTGGCTGTTCTTTCTGCTTTCGTGGCTGTTTTTGCAGTGGCTGTAACAGTTGTTCCTTATCTCCCTCTTTGCCATCGCTCACTCCCTGGTCATCTTAGTCAGTCCCATCCTTGTCCTGCTTTCTCCCATGAAAATATTACCTTCTACCCCTACTCCTCCTGCTTGACATTTGAGATCCCCTCAAACAATGCAAGCAAATCATTGAAATTCATCTTTTTAAAGAAAAAGAGGGAGGAGTTCTTTTGTGCTGAATTAATTCCTGGACCCAGGATAGGACCAGGTCTGTCAAAAAAGTTTTGTGAAGTCTCAGATTCTTCAAATATTAAATAATATTAAATAAATTAAATCAAGGGAGAAGAGAAGTGAGCAAAACTGAGTCCTCAATCTCAATTTCTTTCCTGTAGCACATTGAGCAGACATGGCCTGGGATGCTACTCTAATTGAGGCTTCTTTTTTATGGTCATAATTGTAAAATCACATTTTTCTTTGTGAAAAAAGCACTCAGAACACAATTCTGGAGATGGGAAAGCTCTGAGATTCAAGTTTGACCACCCCAACAGCTCTGATTCAAGTAGAAAAAGACACTGCAGATCCATTCTACATTGACATACCAAGATCCATTGCAATAAACCTGGGTTTACAGAAAGAAATGTGAGCAGATCTACTTGAATGTCATCCAAAGGGCTTACATCCTCAGCCCCCAAAAGGCGTCTCTTGATGATACAGATATTGGACTGAATGAGACAGGTGTCCACCTTCTGCAAAACCCTCCGATGGAACCTCTTTCAATTGAGGGTGATAAAGTCCTTGAAGTGGCGATCAAGCTCTTCCTTGGACTCCCCAACACCAATAGGGACTACAACACCACCTGCCAAACATTCATGAAGTTCAACAATTGCTCCAAGTTCCCTTCACTCTCACAGATCAAGGACATCATCATGATACTTAGTGGGATTGAACCAGCAATTCACGATATGTGCCCCAAGTCGTGTATCACATTTACAGGCCCTTTCATGGATTTCGGTCACTGTGCTGAGTGCAGTGAATCATGCTGGAAAACAGATGCTCATGGGGAGTTGGAGGGTGGGATCAACAGCGCCATTTGCAGTTTTTAATCCTCCTCATTGGACCCCAACTGCAGGCAATGTTCCATGATCTGGTGAAGGCCAAGGAGATGCGACACAGGTAAGAGTATACACACAAGGTCTTCGAAGCCCTCGCTTGCAACGAAGGTGTACAGGATGCATACAGTGATATTTCAATGGGCTGGATTACCTGGAGACTGTGATGGCTGGTGAAATCAAAGAGGATGACACCATGATTATGTTTTCCATCAATGGTGCACAGTTATATCACAACAAGGCTCCTGATTGCTGGATGTCGATCTGGGTGATCCTTGACCATTCACCTGACACGTGGTACAAGAAACAATATGTCCTTCCAGGCATCATCATTCCCAGTCCGAACAAACCCAAAAATATCAATTCATTTCTCTTTCCAAATTTCCATCACATTGTAGCAATTCAACATGAAGGCCTACCAATCTGGGATGCTGCTTGCAGTCTGAGATATCTCTCGAACATCTACATCTTAGTTGCTACATCTGATGGGCCTGGCCTGGCCTATCTCAATGGTCTTGTTGGACACCAAGGTAGAAATGGATGTTGGTTATATTGCAGGATGCCTGGACATCACAAAGCAGGTGCTCCTGCCTACTATCCTGTTATGAAGAGGCCAGGTAGAGCTCCTCTTGGATCAGATCACCCTGACATCAATCCGGAACACTCTTGCTACTTATCAGAGATCTATATGAGTAACTTTGTAAATGTACTCTCATCATCCAATGAAGTGCAGTACAAGAAATGTTGCCTCCACACAGGTATATCAAAACCAAGCACCTTCCTTGGTTTCCTGCATGGTCGAATCCTCAGTGTCCCCAAGATCTTTGTATCCAATGTCAAGCACCTCTTGCTCAACCTCCCAGACCTGCTTCTTCCTCTTTGACATGGGACTTTTGAATGTGACCCAGGTGATGTCAAGTCAACCTAGCACTGGGCCTGTCTTACTGCGTGTTACAATATATGGCTACTCCCTATCTTTTTCCCTTCCTTCTGTCTCCTTCTATGATGTTCCCTTATCATTCTGTCACTTTTCATATCATTCCAGACTGATTTGTGGTTGGCTCAACCCAACTTCCATCTTAGGTAGTCCTATCCAGTCTACCCAGCTTATTTCCTGAAGGCTGCACCTTCCATCCCGTTCCATCACATTCCAGCCAATGGCCTTATCCTCTCTGTATGGTCTGTGTGTAACCACAGACACTATATATACCAGTAGTCGTACTGAGTTGTACTTTAGCTTATTCTACACAATCCAACATTGCATCTCAGACACTTCTGCTCCTAAGGTCTCAGTCACCTCAGACGACTGCTGATATTCTTGGATAACCAAGTATAGTTTATCATTAACAATGATTGTAACTAGAAAGGTTGATTGTTACCTTGGTCAAGCACCTTAGTGTCGTCTTGCGTAACAAAAGAATAAGCTCTCTTACCGCTGCTACCTCCACATAGCCCAGCACGATACCAAGATGTTGTTCTTAAAGAACACAGGGAAGAAACCCCTTGAGGACCCCGCTGAATCACCAAAACCCAGATCTAGAGCCGCAAGGAGCTATCAGAGCTCAACGGTCCTGCTGCAGCAACTGTGGCTCCTGTTACATGGGGCGACATTAGTGTGCTCGACCAAGGTAACAATCAATCTTTCTAGTTATGATTGTAGTTAACAATGGACTATAATTGGTTATCAAAGAATATTAGCAGTCATCTGAGGTGACTGAGACCTTGAGAGCAGAAGTGTCAGGAAAGCAACATATGATTGTGTAGAATAAGCTAAAGTACAATGTGTATAACAATGGCTATATAAAGGGTTTGTGGTTGCGCACAGACCAGGAAGAGGGAATAAGGCCATTGGTCAGAACATGATAGAAAGGGATGGAAGACATAGTCTCTTGGATATATGTTGGGTAGACTTTGAGAGACTACCTAAGATGACAACTGGGTTGAGCCAGCAATGAGTCATAGTTCGAAATGACATGGAAGGTCACAGAAGAAAAGAAAAAGATAGGGGGTAACTGATATATTGTAACAGCTCCAATCTTGGAACATTTCAGGTTGTCCAACTCGAGCCCCATCCCTGAAGCGCGCCTCAGAGCATGCTTTGAAGCACACCTCTTACGAGATGCCCTATTCATGAGCATTTCACTCATGCTAAAAATTGGCTTGTTCAAGCCGTCTGTTGGCTTTTGTTGGCAGTTGGAGGGCATGATTGGAATTTTTTGGCATGGGGTACATTTTTTCTCTCTCAAGGAGCAGGGGGGGGCCGCATCCACAGGATCAGAGGGGTCAGCCTCCTCCTTCTCAACTGGGTTCACGTTATCCAACATACAAACATGCACTGTGTTGTGGCTTCCAGGATCTGAAGGATGTTGCCATACAGGACCATTGCAGCATTGGCTATGCCACACATCTCTCCAAGGACCTCTTGCTACCAAAGAAGGTAGGGAACAAGATACTTGAAATATGAAGTGATGTTGCTGGTAAGCTCTGATGCATCAGGTGATGTCAGCAGCTCAAATTTTGATGAACAACACATCAAAAAGTCTCTGTGTTCAAAGTCCCGCTCTGCCCATTTATGGCAGAGCGTACCTTGGAAAGGTATATCTGTTCGTGGGCTGTTGTCTGGTTCATCATACAGGATGCAGATCCGGAGTAAGACATAGAATAACGACTCCAGGTCGTCTTCTGGTCGATGGTCCACAATCTGCTTCTCCTGATGACCAGAGGCATTCCTTTCAAGAATTTTCAAAATGTGATATGAGATGAATGGCAAGGTTCCCTGTGAAATCTGGATCAACTACAACAACTACAGAGGGGGGTAGGGCACTGACCCTTCCTTTGAATGTGAATGTTTGTCCATTGGTGTACATTGCATAGTCAAAGTTGATGGGAAGACCATTTCTGAGATTGGCAGGTGGAGTTGCTCCATCCTTCACGTCCTCTGGGAAGGTGGGTGTAGGTGTTGAGGATTGTGTGTCTGGCTGCTTAGCTGAAAGTGCTCTGTCCATTGTGGGGAGAGGATAAGATGTGAAGAGGAGGGAGATCCAATACAACATGATGTTGTTAATGCTGATATCTTGATGAAGAACTCCGCGAGTGAGGGCTTCTGCATGAGCTGGAGCTCTCATGAGTCTTGGCACAGATGGAGAGCTCAAACCCACATACCGTGCATGACATCACAAAGAGCAGAAATTAGTTTTGTCACCGGTGAGAAATTCATGATTGAAGTTGTGAAGGGTATCATGAGGATGTGATGATGAGTTCTCCCTGTCCCGATAGCTGTCTTTATCTCAGGTGCAAGACACTGATATGATTTGTGGATGTTCAGCATCAAATCTGCTTTCCCCTTGAACTCAACATTCCAAGCTTTGATTTTGATAGGAACACCCCAAATACCCCGCAGCAGTTTTCACATATTTGCCTCGTGTTTGAGTTGGCTGTTATCAACTGTCACATCCTGTGGCTTTCCTATTCCATTTAACCTATTTCCAACTCATCCTGACTCATCCTGGCTCATTCCAATATACCCTGACAATGTTGTGTTGTACTTAGACTCTTTTCTTTGTCTTCACTATTCCATTTCCAGTTTCCCATTCCGAGTCTTTGGACTTCCATTAGTAATCATGTCCACCTTATATCTGCTTTCTGTCATGTTTCTCCCTTTCATCATCATTTGTCTATCCTTGTTAATCTAATGTGCTTATTCATCATTTGCACGTCTCACATAGTAATCCTGACATTTCCTTCTTTTGTTGCGTGTCAGGATTCCCAAAAACCTGACACTATTCTGTTCATATCCATCCGGACTTTTAGTATATGAACCCCATGTAAGTTTCCTATGTTTTCCCAGTTCAAATATCAATAAGGCTCCAATCCCGAAATCCTCTATTCCTTTGAATTTCCCTCTTAAGTCTTGAGTTGACCTCAGGACTTATAATCTGACCTCCTATGTAAATTAAGAGACAAGAACTCGTATAGGGGCGCAACATATAAGTTGAAGCCACCCTCTCCAACATTCTCTGGACTTCTATCCCTGTTACCTGATAACCCGATCCTTTGGGTTTGCTCTGGAACCTCGGGATTGACTTGGACTCTGACATCAACCCAATAATCCTTCATAGCAAATATTTGCCTAGTCTCGGGATCTCTGATGCAATAGCAGGCTGCCCCACAGCCAACTAGTCCCTGACTGGCCCACATCATTTTGAGTATTTCATCCTTTTCCCATCAGGGCCCAGAACCCAGCCCATTGGCTGCATTGGGAGGTCTGGCAGAGGAGGGGCATGGAATGGTTGCTCCATAAGAGGAGGGGTGGAGGAGGAAGACAAATGCTGGGGACTGTTGAAAGAAGAGGGATGGGCATCAGCAGAGGTGGGATCATATTGCTTGGGATACCAACTGCTCACAGGGGGAAAGATTTTGATCGTCAGATCAAAACCAATGTGGCTGCAATCTGCACAAGAGGCGGCAGAGATGACGTGAATAACCTTTCTAGGTTCATCATGAATATTAATGGGCCAAGAAATAATCACACTAGAGCGATTGTAAAAATGGAGACACAAAATGTCATGAGTGATTGAGAAGCCAAGCACGAAACAATGCCAAGGTTGTGACCATAACATGAGATAGGCTTTGGTATGTAAGGTACGAGCAATCTGGGAGGTTGGCGTGAATTCCTCTTTGGTCAGCTCCATGATAAGCTTGGGGTCCTCCCAAGAGACATCATCTTTGAGAGGCTCTTCTTTGCTTTTGATAATAATGAGATTGGGTTTGTGTGGGCCAACAAGGTGAAATATTGGTACCATGGAAAATGCAGTGGAAAAGGTGTGACATCCTTTGATAGTTTTGCACGAAAGGAGATCTTGGATCGTGTGCAACACAGATGGAATCTCAGAGGAAGGGAGTGACATGTCCCCGATTTCCCCATCCACCAAATAATGAAAGGGAGATATGTTCCACTGGTCCTTAGTGTAGAGGGAAACAGTTTCCTTGCCTCTGGAAGTGGTGAGATCACGGAGGCGTGAAATTGAACATTTCAATTTTGGAAGGCTGCTGAGGAGAGAGTGGGTATTTTCTGGGAGTGCGGCATCACTCTCATAGATGATGCAGTTATTAAGCTCTCTTTCAAGTAGGATATTGAGATAGTCTACTTTGGCCAGCTTGTCAAGAGTGAGCAGTGAGCTCATTTTAATGAATGTTGCACCCAAGCTGCCCAGCCAGGAGCGATGTTGTTGAGTATCCATAGCAATGGACACTGGAGGTTGTGCGGGTGTTTGTCCAGTGAACATTGGACAAAAAAATAGCATTTACTTTTAGATGTTTTTCACCAAGAAATTTTGTTTGATCTGGGACAAAACATGAATCTATGTACATTCTGATTGGCTGAGCCCAAAACATTGGTAATATTTGTCAATTTATATTTACAAAGAAAAGGGTATCTTTTCACTTAATGTAAGGTGGAAAACATCTGGATCACTTATGACATGCATTGCAAGTGTGTGGCTACACAAAATGTGACAGAGCATGATACTGGTTTTTGGTAAAGTATGTAATTGTTCAAAAAGAATGTGGTAGAATAATGAGCACTACTGGATTTAGTAAACTGGGACTCCGCACGAGCCCCAAAGCGAGGAACGATATTGACGAGCTCCCTGATTTGGCTCAGAGGAATTATATCTCCCAGGGTGCGGCCATTAGAGCGTATGATGTGCCTGATCATGAAAAGTTGTGTATCTTTATCAAGATAGCCCCCATCTGGCTGTGGGACAAAGTCAAACCGCTTGACATACACCAGAAAGCAGTCATTCCAAAGATTCACAGTTCTCCTGGGAGAAAGGGGACACAACACAAGCTGGAGTTCAGCAACTTTGTGACCTTGGGGAGGGAGCATGAAAATGTGTTTCAATATCAACATGTGGGGGATACATACCTTCAAGCCCACTTTTAGGCCATTGCTGATCTTGATCAGTGCAAACCAAGATGGTGTCATGCCGACCATGAGGCCACTGCTTATCCGGGGGCATTGCATTCACTGTTTGCAGCGGCAGAATAATCTTCAAATCATGGAATGACACCAACTGTAAATGGACTTTGTACCATACTTGAACATGATCAAACAAAGGGGACATGGCAACGAGGGATTGACATTCTCTGGACTTGATCTCAGTTATATGTGCATTTTCAGTAAGCTGCACAGACCACTGGAAGATCAGACCATTGACGTGAATGCTCGGTATGATACTCTGCATCAGCTTGAGTTTAGGGATATACCAGTTACAGTATTAATAGGTTTCTTCTTGCCCCTCCTAACTTCTGCGGTGAGGATCACATCCTTGTTGGTGTGAAAGTCTACAAGCATGTTCTTGATTCAGATACAGCTGTTGTTGCTGATCACGGGGCACAAAGCCATGTAACAAGAGTCCATAAGAGCTTGAATAGCTACAACCACACAATGTGGTGCAGCATGCTGCACTGGAAACAACACCAACAATATAGTGTTCTATATGTTGGTGCTCCTTCCCAGTGACTTGCTTAGTGCATGACATTCCCTTGTTGAAGTGATGATAGCCAGTGATTGGCTGGAAAGTTGATTTCTTTGGAACCCAGGATATGGACACACCACCGGACATCATGGTCCCAAAATTGCTTGTAAAGGTGATGGAGAGGTTCAGGACTTAAGAAAACGGAGGGATCTGCAAGAGGCCAGTCGCACCAGAACAGCTTATTGACCCCATTTAAACAGTACTTTGTGGACTGTTTGAAGTACACCTTGAGAGTGCTGGGATTGGTGGTGAGACGTGCAAGCTGACACAGTGTCTGATTGGTGGTGTGGGGAGGATGTTGAAAGTTGTTCCCAAACTGGGTATACATGGCCATTGTGAAAGACAAAGTTTTGTCACAAATGGTTGAAAGCATTTGTGCTTCCGGTGTGTTTGCTATGTAGCTGGCAAGCAGCGTGAAACAATAGTGGTGAATGGCGACTGGATCGGACATCATCACACTGATTGCAGCAGCAATTTTGAGCAGAGCAAGGACAATATCGAGGCATTGATGAATTAGGCGATCTTCCAACACGCCATGCATACATTGCTTGGCATGGATGAATTTTGGGACTGGAAGCAGCGCAGTGAGCAGAAACACTTTTGAGGACTGTTTGAGTGGAGTGGTGGAGTGGATGTTGGCAAGACCAATTAACAGTGGATGAGTGACATGATCACCTGTCACTGTGGAGATACAAGTCTTATCTGAGGATAGGATCATGCCAAGAAGTGTGACTCCCTGCAGAACCCATGACTAGTCCATTATTTAAAGGATGAACTGGACGGTGGAAACCATCTAACATACCTTGCATCTCCCAGGCAGTATCTCCTGTCATCCATTTGCTGTACACTTACACTAGATGGGTGGCCATCTGGTATGATTTCCAAGGGAACAGATCCATCATTCCATGAAACAGAGGATGGCCGAAGAGTGCCTCAAGGAGCTCAATAGAATTGCGCCAGTAGAACCAAACAGGAGATTTCATCGGGTGGGATGTTTCAATTTGCTGACACTTCCATTGGGGACCTTTAGGGAGGAGCTCTGCATGGCCACAAAGCTCCTTGGCCATCCGGGAGGATAATGGTAATGTCTTTATCTATGCAAGGCGTCAGTGCAAAGTGGATTGTAAAAAAAGGTGATCGTACCCAGTCAAGGGATAGGAACTTGTCAATGACAGCCATGCTGAGACCAGATGACAGGAGATAACGTCCAATTTGCCAATCCTCTTTCCCAGCAAAAGGGTAGAAGAGGTTGGTCTTCCTCTCTTCTGCAAATTGATCACTATTGAAAAGGCCCATGAACATTATTCCTTCACAATATCCAATTGCGCACCCTCAACCACCTCTTCTCCTACAGTAAACCCCCCTCCATCTTTGTCCAGATTCTCTGAGTGATGATCCACATTAACATCCATACTGTAATCATTGTATAGCTCTGTGTAGATATTCAAACTGGATCTGTGGGGACCATTACTTTCTTCAAGGAAATCCGAGTCTGGGTCCATAGCTGAAGCCATAATTGGACAAGGTTGTGAAAAGCACACTGTAGTGACACTGGATGTGACTGTGGTGCCTGACACACTGTGTGACCACTGTACCAAAAATGGCAGTTTGCTGATGGGTTGCACTGCCTACGTGCATGTGCAGAGGGACAAGCATGATTCACTCACTTCTCATTTTGAAAAGTGCGTCTTCTTTGGCTATCCACTACATCATTTCTGTAGAGGCTGTGAAGGAGACCATCTGGTTGTGCAAACTGCTGCAAAAACATCATGTATGTGCATGCAAGACATATCTGATTTACGACACAAACAACTTCCAGCTCAATGTAAGCAGTGTGCCATGTGTTTCGATGATGATGAAAAGGGGTTCTATTTAAATTTTAAGTCCCTATTGCCACAAGTGGAAAGCCACATTACACACAGTGCCAAGCAATTGAGCAAGTCAACTTGAAAGGATTTGCTAAGTTCGCTTCTTGTCTTCCAACTTGTTCCTTCCTGTTCCCACTACTGTTGCAGATGTGATAGACAGATTGTCCTACATTAGTTATGAATCATCCTCACCTGCCTAGAATGTTCCTTACTACTGCAATTCTCCATGCATGCAGTGGCTTTCTTGGTTGGAATGAAACATGGGTCTGGTAGAAGTACAAGTTGGTAGTACATCCACTGATCAGTAGAATTACCAAATTGGAATTACAATGCTATAATTTCAATTGCAAGCTCTGGGTGTGGTCACAATGAAACTGAATGGTGTAAAAAGGTCTCTTAAGGAAGATCCTGCATTGCAATTGAAACCAACATTGGAACCAAGTTGCAAGGCCTTGGATCCAATAGATGGCCACAATCCTTGCTGGACTGGCACCAGCCTTGGGACAGCCTTGCAATGGGCCTCAGTCTGGTTTCAACCACATTGAGACAATTTGGGGTATCCTTGAAATGTGGTTATAATGCCAGTGACATATTGGGACCTTGAAATACCTTATAAAACCTGGGAACTAGAGAATTATTTTTCTGTCAGAGGTGTAGGGGTGAAATTGTTGCATCAGGGACAAAACATTTGGGTGGGGTGGCAGCAGTAGCAGTGCTACTTGGATTAGACAAACCTGTTGGAAGGATAGGAGAAAGTGGAGAGAAGGGATGTGGTCCAATATCCATCAACTGGAAGATGATGATGGGGGCAATCCTGTCATGTCAAGTCTCAGTGGCTCATCCAGAAAACTGGATGAGTGGCCTCACCATGGAGCAGTGTACAATGAAGATGATTCTCAGGATCTTGGTTATGGTAGGTGAAAAGTGGTCCATTGGCAGGGGGGGAATTGACCTTAAGATGGTTGTTGAAGGCCTCGTGGGGGTCAGATGGGCTGTTTTGCTTGGCCTAGTTGATATCTTTGCCATCTGGAGCTGACTTCAATCTGAGCAAGTGGAAATTTGTGACTATGTTGTCTTGGCAGTCATGCTCCGTCCACATGTTGAATGGTTTGATGTGATGGAGGGGGTTGAATGACGGAAGGGTTTTGATGGTAAGCTCACCTACATGGGCTGTCGCGTAGAACACTGTGGTTAGACAAGCAAAAATGGTGGCATGGAGGGGGGACATGAGATTGAGGTGGGATCTGATGGTCACCAGCATGACAGTGTATGGCTTGCGAGGGGGCCTCTTCAATTGGGGGGATGCTAATGATGACGCTGCCTTTAGGAGGATATCTGTCTCTTTATCGTTCAAGGCTCATTCGAGCCCATGGATGGTGTGCCACACTCTCACACTGTTGACGTAGTTAGCGATGGCACTGCTGGAGTAGGACCCTGTGACGGTGGAGATGAAAGCTGATATGATAGAGGGTATGGTGGGGGCACACTCTGGTTCTGGGATATTCTTGCTGTCACAGAAGATGTGGAATGCAAGGAGACCCAGTCTGTAAGTTTCCTTCGTGCTGTCTGCCCATGTGTGAGCAATCACATCGTAGATTTGCTGTATGTCACTGCAGGATAGGGTGGCTTTGGAGCCCGAGGGAGATTGGGTCTGGACAGGGGCCCAGAGTAAGAGTCAGTCCCTTGCCTTACAGACAGGGCGCAAGGGAGAAGGACATAGGGGGGGGCTGGTCTTGACTGGAGTCATCTTGAGCTTCTTGGGAGGACGAGAGGCTCTGTCTGCAGTGCTCGATTGGTTATGAGTAACCTGAGTAGAAGGGAGAGCCGACTTCCCCTGTGTGAGGGCTGAGATGATGCAGCGAGAACAGGAGGGGTGGAAGGGTATCTTTGAAGTTGTAGTCCTCGATGAAAGGCTGGAGGTTGGAAGGGAGGGGGAGATTGGGGAGAAGGAGATGTGAGGGGGGAAGTACATATGCCCTGCAATGAGTTGTCGGCTGGATTGGAGGCGCTGGGAGCATAGTGTGCGAGGATCTTGCATCTAGAGTCCTGTAGAATTGAGTGTATCCACTTGAATACATTATTAACTCTCCTGTTCCTGCTGCGCCCATTTTCCCAGGCTTCGACCACGCTGACATTGTCTCCAAAAACCTTAAAATGAAGGTGCGGGGGGGCATGCTTTAACAATTGTGTGGATGAGCAGCTCGAACCTGACACTCTCAGCCCAACCAATCTTGCAGCCATCACAGCACCATCTGGGTCTGAGGTGCCAGGCCCTCCACCTGTTGCCGATGTTGATGCTGGTTCCGATGCCCAAGCTGGCATCAGAGAAAGTGAGGATGTTGTGTATGTGCTGAGGGCTGGGAAGAGGTATGGATGTGAGGGGCAAGTGGCTGAGGATAGTCTTCCACCATTTCATATTGTTCAGGGAGTCACAGGGGGGGGGGGTTCTGGGCATGAATGGGTTGTCACCAAAAATTCTGAGCATTGCCTCGAGGTTGGTGAGGTAAGTGCGACTGGCTGGGAAGATACTTAAGACGTGTAGGAGCTTTCCATGTAATTTCTGGACTTCTTGGAGTATGTGCATATGTTTCTTCTCCTACTCTGAGATTGCATTGTCATATTTTACCCTCTTGGATTCTGTTAGTGTGACCATGCATTCAGGTAAGTTCCAGAGTAGGCCAATGAAGGTGGGTTTGATAGTGAATGGGATATCCTTAGAGGATTCCCATGGGATTCTGAGCTGATCCATTACAGTGTTGATGTTGTCAAAATTGTAGCAGAATTCCTGATCCAAGGTGGGTCGCAGGGATATACCTGATAGATCCTTTAAAGGGGCTGTTAGGTCCTTATTAAATTCCTCAGTTTCCTTGTTGGGAAGTTTACCGCCTGCAAACCACGTACAGCCTCCCTTAGTGAAGTATCCTCCTTTGAAATGAAATTTTTTTTGCTAATAAGGTACAGGAGTGGTTGTAGTTGGATTGGAATTCACGATGTATGCAAAAAAAAAATGTGGTCATCTACCCACCTGGCAATGGGGCCAATGGCAGCATCTCTCATGATGTCAACACTTGCTCTGCCTACCTTACTGTAGATACCACCAGAAAGTGTGAAGCAGAAGCAGAAGGAAGTGTCAATGGCAAATTCATTATCAGAAAGACGCACGGCTAGGGAGGGCCATTGAGAGGGGTGGGATGAGATTGTTCTGTAAGCCTTTGTGATGTCTCTGACAGCAGCTTTGGAGCCAGGGGGGATGTGTGATATAAGTAGGGATGTGATATGAAATGTGCTGTAGTGGGACGAGAATAGGTCTGGGTCTACTTGGGAGTTAACAGAGAAGATGTGTGGTGGGATGGGTTTGTGGGGGAAGGAGAGATTTTGTACAAGATGGAACTTGCCAGGCTCCCTGGCTTAGGGACGAGCCTGTCTGTATTGGGCCAATTAAACTCTTGATTGTCTTGCGGTTGAGGGGACCTATGTAACGGCCTTTGGCTATTTCCTGATCTACAATCTCTTCAAAAGTTAAGGCATTATCTTTGACCGAAGAGTTATTAAGGGGAATGTAATAGAATGGTAAGTTGGAGAGGTCAACGGAGAAGCCACAACGAAGGCCGTCAGGTATGGATGGATATCTATCTATTAGGTTGAATGTACAAAGCCAATAGTCCCAAGCTTTGGGGATATATGGGGTTAGGGCCCTAGACTTTCTGAGCTTTGGGGCAAGCTTGAGCGCTGTGGTTGGCGTCACCGTATCCTGAGCACTTGTGGATAATGGAGTGCTTGGAGCGGCACCCAAAGGGGCACTGCCAGTCCATGCAAATGGTCTGACCATTTGGGTTGACGAGAAGCCCCTTGGAGTTGCAACAACAATGGGTGGGGGAGCTGTCCCAACATTTGTTTTTGTCGCAGTCGTGCACGTTGTGGGGGAAACACCCCAGGCAGAGGGAGCACACTGATCTGCCGGCCTTGCTTTTGGAGTGCTTGCGGGGACCGCGCTTGGGTAAACAGGAGTGTGAATGGGATCTTCTCTTCTGACATGGGTTGTGGGATGGTCTGCAGGAGTGTTCCTTGGGTGACAACTGTGTGACAGGCCTGTGTCACATCCCATGACTTTCCCATTCAATTCAACCTAATCCCAACACATCCCAACGCATCCTGAAATATCCCAACAACTTCAGGTTGTACTTAGATATTTCCTCCCTCTGTTTCCCATTCCCGTTCCCATTTCCGTTCCTGTTCCTGAGTCCTCAGACTCCCATTAGTAATCATGTCTGTCTTATATCTGTTTTCTGTCATGTTTCTCCCTTTCATCATCATTTGTCTATCCTTGTTAACCTAATGTGCTCATTCATCATTTGCACGTCTTGCATAGTAATCCTGACATCTCTTTCTTTTGTTGCGCATTGGGATTCCCAAAAACCCAACACTAGTCTGTTGATATCCATCGGGACTTTCAGTATATAAACCCCATGTAACTTTCCTATGTTTCTCCAGTTCGAATATCAATAAGACTCCAATCCTGATATTCTCTAAGTCTTGAGTTGACCTCAGGGCTTATAATCTGACCCCCTCCATAAATTAAGAGACAAGGACTCATACAGGGGCGCAACATACAAGTTGAAGCCACAGTCTCTTCCCCCTCCAATGTTCTCTGGACTCCTATTCCCATTACCCGATAACCCAATCCTTTGGGTTTGCTCCAGAACCTCAGAATTGACCCAGACTTTGACAGCCCAGGGAGATGGAGTGTGGGTTACACCTACGGTGTTGGGGGTCATCCCTAGGGTGGTAGGTTCTCACCTCTTGGGCCTGGCAACTCGAAGATAACTCAGCCTTCTCTAAGAAGCTCAGCATCTGATTGGTGGGATGATGGCAGGACATGGCTCACGGCACCATGTCGTGGGTGGGAAAGGGGTATGTGCTATTGCGAATGTGATCGTGATTGCATGGAATGACACATCAGGGTGGGGGTGCCTGTCACGAGGTGAAGGTGGTGGGTTGGGGGGGTGTTAATGAATAGGAGGGGGGGAGATGGGGTTAGATGGGGTGGAAGGGAAAACATGGAGGAATAGGGTACTTGCCTTAGATTTGATGTGGTCATTATTGTGCCCCTCAATGTCCCAGGTGATGGTATCCAGCAGGTGACTGTTGATTATCAATATGTCATACCCTCTACCTGCCTTGAGTTCTCAATGCCAGTCAAAGTGGACACGCAAAGCATATGTGAGGATTATCTTCTCTCTGAGGAGAAACTGGAGTGATAGATGGGTCTCTAAGCACCAAAAGAACTTGGTGAGAACGTCTAAGTTGCTTATCGGCCAATTGGCCTTCTTGGCGTATTTGAGGAAACAATTCTTGGCTCAGAGCAGCTTGTTGGTTATTCTCGTGGTACCCGAGTCTGAGTCCCTCACAAACTATCTTGAATTCAGGGCCTGCATAGTTGGGGGCCGCTTCTAGATTTGGGTCAGCCATGGTTCAGGGTCACGAAAGTGATGTAGGGAATGTAGTTAGCGAGTAAGCTAATGGACTACGATGGAAAAAACGAGTGAGAGTTGTGTTCACTAGAAAAAAATAATGAGAGCTCAGCTCTGGGTGTTGCAGACCATGAGCAGCGGGAAGTGGTGCAAAGGAAAAGAAGTTGCACCACCTTAACTCCACTTGGCCAAAGACATGGCTCTGTGACACAGCGGTCACAGATCAAAACTCTGTCTTACACCATCTTAAGGGTATTAACCCTAGCATCATTCAAAGCTCATTCCTCGAGCAATGGTGGTGGTATGGCCACTTCTCCATGAAGGAGATGCCATTGGAACTGGACCAATCCCAATGGGGGCACAAGCCTGACCTTGTCCTGCTTGAATGCTCTCAAGGAGAGGCATTCTCTAACAAGGTCGCCTGGAGAAGCCCAAAAGCCATTGTGGAATTCATTCACAACATTACTCAAGACTCTGAACATGAAAGTGTACCTACTTCTTGTGTTGCAGCCATGGCGCTGCTACGTCCTTGTCCTTTCCTTTGCCAAGGACAAAGTCCGACTCCATCTCTTTGATCACTCAGGAACTGCCTCATCTCACTCCTTCCATGTCTATCACAGCTTCAAGGCAGTACTTCAACCACTTCATGGGTTTTCTCATGGAAAAAAAGCATTACTCAGTTATGATCCCATGATATGCATCTGTTTTCTCCCTGAGTCAGGCCCCAGAATATCTCCTGTGTTCAAGTGAAGGTTGAAAAGTGGTGGCCAGACAGGGCAAGGCCGAAATGTGGGAAATTGAAGTGCCCAATACCTAAGCTCATGGCTGACTTGGGCAATGCAAAAGGAGACAAAGGAGATGAAGACAATGAGAATAAGAATGAGAACAATGCAGATGAAGACAAGGAGAACAATGAGAGTGATGATGGGAGTATGGAGGAATAATCAGTGCAACAATAACCATAATGATACTAGGATAATGTTTAGTTGATTGATTTGCTATTTTTGGTGTTGATGCTCGCAAGTACTGGAGTATGTGTGATAAGAACTCTTTTTTTTCATTGGTTCATGGCACTCTTACAATAGTTGTGATGCAATATATAATATAATATACTGTTCATACTTAACCACTACTACCTGCTTGTGTTGTCTGATCTAGAAACAATTGTTAGTTGTGAGGCACTTGAAGTTTAAGTGTCGCAAGCACTGGAGGATAACTGTACTGAGTGATAGAGTAAAAGTGTAGTAAACATTCAGTCCACACCCTTGCACCACTTCTAAGCCACATCCCAGATGTGATTTGCCCACACCTAATGCCAAATGAACACCAAACAACTAACCAGCTTGTTTCAGGTCTATGAGCACACAAAACACGCCTCACTACCCCAGACACCCATTCCCAGGTCTACTGACATGTGAAACAGCCTGTATAGACCCCTGAGGACATATCCACTGGCCCTAAGACCCATAAGGATGCAAAACAGTCACAAAATGGCCCAGTGCCTTCCCCAAGGCCCACGAGTGTGCCAAATAGGCCATGTTGACTTTGTGTTGACCTTACATGGCTGACCCCTTCCCTTAGACCTTCAAGCATGCTGAACAGACACAATGAAAGAAACTAAATTCTTCCTGGGTATTATGTGGTTGGGACAAAGGAATGAAAAATCAAGAAGAGTGTGATAAGTTTGACCCTAAAGGGATTCACTGGTAAGCAGAACTCTGGAAGGGTGAGTCCATCAGTCTGAAGGATAGAGAGTGGGTGGCTGGAAGCAATCTGGACCTATTCCATTGTGAACAAGCAGATAGTGAGTAGTAGATGAAGGGGAGGAGAGGGGATAACATTGGAGTGGGTTTATTGTTGTTGTTCTTACTTGCATTTAGACCTTTCGTGCGTGGTGATGGAAGATAATATTCAAGAAGACTGAGTACAGACTTTCATAGTCCAGGCATACCTGTGACTGCATCTAAGTGTCCATAGTAGACAGATAAAAATATAAAGTCCATAGTGGATGAAGAAAGTACACAGATAAATGTGGCTCAAAGCCAAGGCTTACCAGGGTGCGGGTGAGGGTGGGTGAGGGTGGGTTGGACGGATAAGACAATGGCTGGCATGAATTGTGGCCAGAGAGTTGAGGGAATGGATAGTGGCCTTGAGAAGAGATATTGTAATGTTGAACACACAGATGAAGGACATTTACAGATATCCTGCCTATCTTGTCTTCTTCTTCGCATTCTCTATTCCACTTCTCTTGGTGATGGCCCTGCTGGATGCACATGATGCAAGACTGGTATACATAGCCAGAAACCTGTATGGATGACATCTGTAACAGTAGGAAACTGCAGTTCCCTACAGTGCTTTGTTTGAACTTCCCTTTCCCAACCATGGCAGTAAGCTGCCTATATACAGTGGGCAACAAAAGTGTTGCAATGTTGTGCAGGTTTTTGTTGTTTGGCTAATATCTAGAGAGCCATAAGGCATATACTCATAAGCCCAGATATCATTAGAAAGCTCTTGGTCAGGGCTTTCCAAAGATATATACATTGCTCATGTAATTTCTACACCATCCGGAGATATTTACAAATTAATGAAGGGTACTCATTGCAACAGTTTTGTTGCTGATATTGAGGATATTGGGTACCAACAAGAAGGGTATCCTCCTTTTGCTTTCAGCACCTCCTGGACCCTCCTAGGCATGCTTTGAATAAGTCCCTGACA
>MU121236.1:0-13764 GCA_014904835.1 Paxillus ammoniavirescens
GGGGTGGTTTTTCCTGATGGGCTACCTAGGCCGACACCTTCCGATGGAACGTCCTCACCCATATAACGCTACTCACTAGTCTCACCTATCCTCAGTTGACGATAGTACAAACAAAAACTTGAGGGAATACAGCAGCAAGAACAGATACAATCGGCTATCTACATTTATCATATGATATCTTTCCACACCTCCCTCATTCCACACACCTCCTCGTAAATGATATAATGTCCACTTTGCATTCCATCCTGTCTGATCTCGTTCCCTCTGCAGGCTTATTCATCCGTCTCAACCTCCTGTCCATCTCTAGGATAAAATGCCACGATCCCAACCAGTCTATGGTATCACATTGCACCAACATACCAGAGAGAAACTCGGGTGGTGCGAGCGCGACGAGACGAGGCGATGAACGGGTGGGGTCAATGCAGGGTAGTAGAGAGGGCGTAGGCACAAAAAGGCGGGACTGATGAAAGAGGACGATCCGGGACTCGAGACCCGGGCCCGGGGAATGGGGAAGACTCAAACCCAGGGACGAGAAAGGACCAGACCAAAGAAGTGAAGAGAATCGCCAGGGAAGAAGGCAAGAAAGCGGACAAAGAAAACCGGCGAACAAGGTGGGGAAAGGCGAGACAGACAAGATGGGATGCAACGACGGGACGCCTCACAGCGTACCCCGCTGCCAGTCTACGGCCCGCTTGAGCTGCTCGAGCGTCAAGAATATAAGGATCGTCGTCGGCTGGAGACGCGTCCACGCGGGGACCCAGCCTTTGAACATGAACATGGGGCCCTCGCTTGCGAGGGATGCGCGGATAACGCCGATGGTTGACTGGTGCGCAAGCGTGGCGTGGGGACGGGTGGGCAGGTTTGGAGGGTTGAATGGCAGAGGGAAATAGCATTACACGTTAGCTCTCACCCACCACAACTATGCAAAAAGCACGTACGCTAGACCCAGGCCCACTCGCGTTCATAATCCTGCTCTTGAGGACATCAGCCGGAGAACAGACGGTCGTCGCTACCGTACCCTATTCCAGGCATCCACGATCAGTGTTCATTACGTAGTGTATCAATAACGATGTACGCACAGCGGCGAAGCTAGCTGTAAAATGACACGCAATGTTGTCATCGAAATAAGGCGTCTTCAAAAGTTCAGCTTTGAAGAAGTCGTATCTGGTCATGGTGTGTCATTAGCGTCCAAGTCGGTCACAACGTAGCATCGGCAGCCAAGTCAAACTAGCCATCGAACGAGAACAGAGAGACACTCACGAAGCAAGTTGACTTGAGTTCATCAACACGCTCCTGAATACGTTCGGGCCTACGCCACGGACGAGAGAGGAAGCACCTTCTTCACGGACCATCTACCGGTACAACATTTCCACGTCGTATATACGGTCGGGTTGGGTTGAGATTGGCGAATTCGTGTTGCAACGTGTGGAGTTGCATCGAGAGTTGAATTGGAGCAAGGCGACCATTGTACCGCGTTAATAGCGGATTGGTCAGAAGTGAAGGGCGGCGACCAACGTCGAATGGGAAAAGTGAACGAGCAGAACCAAAAAGAAAGAGAACAAGTTAGCATCCACAATTCCATTAATAAGCATTGACAAGACGCGAACGGCCAAGAAAGAAAACATGAAAGAAAGCAAAACGAAAACCACCCGCATCGTCGTCGTGGCAGTGCCGTTGCGGACACCCTAAAATACATAGCCGAAATGACTGATCCGCTTAACCCCCGCTATCGCTCCGAGCCGATCTGGAAGTCGACCCTGGCGCCTTCTGCTTTGCCTTTTTTTTTTGACGTCCCTTGAACCCGTCTTGCTATGCCAGTCAGCATGAACGAGGCCACCCGTCATCAAGAGCACGAGCAGGCGAGTTGGTTTATACGTTCGTCTCCATCGTCTGGGTTCGCGAGTTACACGTGACCGCCAATGCGGTGGAGGCGGGGATGCTACATGCAGGGGAACGAAGTGGTAAGGAAGAGACGGAGCGCAGGAGCTGCAGTACCACGGAGAGGCGAGAGGGGCGGAACACGGCATGAACGGATGACGAAGCATACTTCCAGCGTGGCATACACCGACCCCAGGCTGCACGACGAGAAGATCGACTCCTTTATAAACACAGACGCCAAACGCAGCATCCCAAAATAATGGAAGCACGAAGCTACCTATCCTCCAGGCGCCTTTTTTTTCCCCGGTCCGAAACGCCCAGCCACACAAGGGAATGGAGTGAGGGGATAAAGCGGATATGGCGTCTCAGGAGCGACGTCTATGTAGTCCCGTGCGGAGGTAACGACAGGCGATGACGAACGTGTGAGGAAGTTGGTGTGGGTGTACGTGAGGGAGTAAATTTCAGTAGGCCGATATGCATAGGAACGATAAGCGAAGGGGGGGACGAAACAACAAAAGCCAAGGTTTCGAATTCTTCCTCTTTGCTCTTGCCCTCTCTACACCACCCCTGACACAACGACGACACGCCCATGGCTGCATCCCTCCATTCCCTCATGCTAGGGGACAGTGATACCCCGACAGCGCACCACCCTCGATATCCCCTTGCTGTCTTCAGACCCGTTCACATGGCGGTTCCGGTACCCGCTTTCCAAGGTGGAGCCGAGTCGAACATCGTTTTGTCGCTCTAGGACATGTCTCGTCATCCAGGGACGAAGCAGGAGCTAGGGCATGGGTGCGAGGATGCGCAAACAAAGGTAACCAAAGTTGGGAGTTGCTCAAGCGTGCACGAACTCTGCATGGCTCGTGTGGACAGATGCGTACGTCTTTTCGAAGGCTCTGGACATGAGCGATTGGGATGCCTTGTTTTTGTGGTGGAGAATAAATCGGGAAGATGGGATGGGGACAATCACCAGGACCAGCCCAGCGGGAGGAGCCGGATCGTGACTGGCACTGGATGCGGACTCTTCGGTCTGCGTGGCTCGCCACGCATCTCCCACAGCGATGAAGGCGGTAGGGACGAAGGATGGCGACGTCGCAACAGCAGGTGACGACACGGGTAGAACCTGACACAAGACATCCCTCGGTTATGCTGGTGTCCGCGTAGGAACATGGATGCTCGTCTTGAAGCGAATACGCGCTCCCCCCTCGAGATGGTCATGGAACCAGGCGGCCACCAGCCAAAAGATGCTCCGCGTGGTTCTCACGCTAACTAGGGCGTGTAACTCGCCACACCCAAGCGTGGGAGACACAACATATATAGAAGACCACGGTAACAGCGACGTCGACGACAACACCAAAGCAGCCCAAAAGCGAGGAAATGAAACGAAATGGAACGAAGAGAGGACTCACCCTGAAGAGTGCATCGAAGCAGTGCTTGTAGTTGAATCGTTTTTCGGGTGGTTTTGCAAAGTCACCTTGGAGGCGGACCTATGGTGAGGCAGACAGGAGACAAGGCGGGAAAGAACCAGATCATCATTGTGGCACAGGAGGAGTGAGAGAGGCACAAAGATGGGCCAAGTTACGTGACAGGAGGGGTGTGTGGGGCGCGTGTGAGTGGTAAGAAGGTTGTTGTTGAAAGGAATACGTACCATGACGACCTCTGTTGAGCCGGTGCGTATGAGGAAGACAATTAGCGTGACGACCCCTATAGGAGAGGTGGAGATGCGAACGTACCACCTGGGTTGCCGACTATGCCAGCAATCGAACCAGCTAGATGATGGTTCGGTGAGTGATGGGTGGGGACAAGAGGCAATGGGGTATAACACACCCATGACACCAGCACCAGCCAAAACCCAAGGAGGACTCTGTGGGTTAGCGCCGAGGAGTTTCTTGCTCTCGTCGTATGCCCAGAAACGACACAAGCTGTAGCTCATCTGCCTCATCCAGGTGCCTGTTATGCCGTCGAAGAGACCTCTGACGCCGGCAGTTCTGAGGGTCTTTTTCATGGACTCTATCATGCGTTTGTCGCCTGATGCTTGTAAACGAACTTTGGTTAAATCGAGAGGGTGGGTAATGGATGCGGCGATGGTAGCAGCGAGACCACCTAAGTAGAAGGGGTAGGGTGGTTTCTTTGCTGGGGTTGTGATGGAGGGTATGGAGGCGGCGGGAGGCGTTGAGGAAGACATGGTGGTTGTGGATGTCGTCGACGAATGACCTGGTCGAGTGATGATTGTAGACCGGAAATATAGGCCGTAGCAGGACAGGCTATCTATACCCCGCATGAGTTTACGTAAGTACCTATCCGAGATTTGCCCCTGTATTTCACACCCACGCGTCAATCCGGGTCTCCTCGCTATCTTGTGAATATTCGTTGTGTCGGACGACATAACACCCGCAAATCGATCGTACCTGCTGATCGTTCCGTGTTTTCCCGTCCCGTGATTCGGTTGGTCACGACCTTGAGTATCCCTCCGCCCAGGTCTGTAGGTCTGCACTATCCAGCATCTCCCTCTTCCTCCGATATTGAAGCTCTCTCTCTTTCCGCGCGCACACCCTCCCAATACCACCAACGTGCCTGGTGTCGTCTAAAAAACTTCAACTACACGGTCTTCTCCCACAACATACGCATCTCATCCCCACCTTTGTCACCTCTATCCTCGCTCCCATCACAAGACGGGCGCCTTCCCCGATCCTCCTGCATTTTTACCCACCCACACCAATGGCCCCCGCCGGATTATTGACGAGGGAACTAGACGCACGCGACCCAACAACCTGTTTACTACCATACCCACAATCACTAACTAGTACTGGTCCCCACAACGAAATGTCATCACCCCTAATCAGTTGTCTGCCGTATCCATCAGATCAATTCTCGCCCACCTGGACCCCATACACCAATTGCTTGTCGTACGGCTCGAAACCGGGCCATTCGCAACAGAAACGTGCTGCATAAGAAGGACCTTGTTCAGATCGTCGAACGACAGCCCGAGAAGTGGCCCCATACGTACGTCAAGCTCGCTCAACCGTCGACGCCCTAGAATTTGCCTCATCAATCCGGAGCCTGAGTGCATTCACGAAATCGGTGTTGTATGACATCGTTGTCGACGACGGGATCGTCACAATCAGTGGAGAAGGGGATGGAGGGAACACGGCTGACGATGCTTAACTCGAGCGTCATGGTGGTGAGGCGCTACCTCGTCCACTACATCCCGCCCTATCAACGAACTTCGTAGAAGCAACACCCCTCACCTTAACTCTAATCTGGACTGTTGGGCTACGACGCTCGCCGAGCGTGATCGCGGCTCTCAATGAAATACATGAAGTTCTTGAGCCTAGAGAAGTCGAGTAATGTCAATCGTGGTATCCAGGCGCCAAAATCTCCAGACGTCAGAGAGAAAAATGGGATAAACGTAGGGCCTAGGCTGTAAACAGATATTCTAGCCTTATGAAGCGGACGCGCAGCCCACTCACCGAAGGACGATTTTCGACAATGCGCATCAAGATTCATTTCCGAGGTTGGCGAACCCAAGATGACACAACGAACCCTGGTGGGTTACCTTCCTGACTCTCAACAGGATGGAGTATCGGCAAGTGTTAAACGCACGACATGAAAGGTTTGGGCCTACAGAGATTTGGTTGATTGAGAATCTAGCATTTGAGTTGGTTTCGACTCTGCCTCCTAGACGTTTGGTTGAAGACCGGGTCGAGCAGTCGAGCGTGGTTGAGTAAAAGTAGCCCTGAAGGCGGCGTCAATGCCCGCGGTTGATAGCGATTAGACAAGCATCCTTAAGGCCGATATATGCGTAGTGACAGGTTGTTCGATCAAACTTGCTACTGTATGGCTTTTTTGAGCAGCGCCAATATTATGTAATCGACGCCGGACGGCCTTGACGGCTCCGCAAAATATTGATCGAGATAAGTACCATGATAGTCGGAATATCGGCCGACAATAAGTCTCGACAGAGGTATGGTAGGTAGTGTATGGGCCCCGTTCTCAAGTCGCCCCAGTTAACTTCTAGGAGCTATTTCCGTTGTTTTACATCGTTTCCGTGAGGGTGTATTCTTGATTGCGGTTGTTTCGTGTGATTTCAGTGCCCACCTTCCTTTTCTGCAGGACACAGGGTCAACTGGTTGCTACCAACTTGAACACGCTCTAGGAGAGGTACATCGTGCATCATACAGACGACCTCGACAGAGACTCGAAGAAGAACTACCATATCATGGATGCGGAACATCTGTCTCCTTCAAGTCTCCTTCTCGTTTGTTGCTTGTATCCTTGAGCCGACGGTGTTTGTGCTTGAAGTACTCATACTAATATCCTGAGATTTGTAGGCGTCGAAATTCGTATTCTCATTCCAAACGTGCTAGCTAAAACATGAAAACAATAGGATAGAAAGGTTATCAAGCGTTACAGGGCACATGAATCCGTCATCAGGGGCGTTAAAGTCATTAAATAATCGTAATCGTAAATAATACGAAGACACCAACGGTCCGCATGATCATGATTAATGATGCTCCTGGGAGTCCATGCAGAAGGACAGCCTTCAGGCCTATAGCTAGATGATAGCATCGGGTCATATGTGGTGATCGCCCCTGCCACAAAGGGGTGTACTGGTAACGGTTTCCTCACGAAATGAGAAGAAACCGCCCGCAGAACGTAGCTGCTTCACGATATCGTGCTAATTCATAGTCCAAATCCTAACGCAGAAAGTGACAATAACCTAGTGCGGAAAGCGATGAGACACTCAGACTGTACTTGGGGATTGTGCCCAGAATCCCTTCGAGGCGTTAGCGTCGAAGACGAAGTTGCGGCTGCCAGCTGCCCTGAGAGACGTGGTGCAGGCTTACGAGGATGAGGTCGTCAAGCGTGATATGGTTGGGACCGACTCTCCATTGCGGGTCAGAGCCAATTTCCATCGGGCGCTGGCTCATGGTCTGCATAAAGAGCTCGATGCGTTTCGCGACAAGCTTGGAAAGCTTGGATATGTTGATTGGGCGACGTGTGGTGGCGTAGTCCTTCGTCGAGATCGATTTATGGCAAGGCTGGTAACCAGGCCACTTTGAAGAGATAAAGTTAAGCACCCACAACATGCACGCGGCACGGGAAGAAGGAACATATAATTTTAGAAAGGCAACGAACCTGCACGCGGATGGAAATAGACGGTCCGACCGAAGCGAACGCAGGTTCGTTCCCCCTAAGCAGACGAATCGGCTGCTTAGATAACAATACGCATAGAGGTACACCCCACTCCGGGGAATCGTGCGCACAGAATATGATGGGGGGATTTAGTGTAGCAAGTGCGACATATCTTTCTTTGTCTCCTTGAGAGTGCGGCTGGTAGACGGTTTGAGGGACGAATCGCCGTGGGCCATTGACGATGACGGAATTCTCCCACAAAAGGTACCATTCTATGATGTGCAGCGGTTGCTGTGGCTCGTCCTATAGATGATGGTAAGAGGAAATATACCAGGTGTGTAACACCACATACATTACTAGTACTAGGAGGTCCTTGGATGGCTGTGGCTTGGGCACATGTCATAGTTAACTGCCAGAGGGGTGACGTCAGCGAAAGACCAAAAAAAGAACCATATAGCTAGAGCATCTCATATACACACGTGGGTTTCAGAGAATCCCGACCCGTGTGGAGCGGGGTCGGTGGAGAACTCTGCGGAAGAGGCGGGAGTCAAGGCGGTTGTGTGAGCGTCAGGATTGGCGGGTTCAATGCCAGCCTGAGCAAATGTCGACAGGAAGTTCGGTGTGTGGTATGGAAAAGATGGAGGCATGATTTCGACCTCGTTTTCTTCCGGAATTGAGTTGTAAGCCGCAGGGTGAATGTTGTCATTCGTATGGCCAGAGTGAGGGGCGGGAAGGGATGAAGTCGTTAAGGGGAAGAATGGTGTGAATGGAAAATCAGGCTCAGCGTGTGCTTGAGAGTCCGTATCAAACAACAACCTTCCGTCCAGAGAGGAGTTATAGCCCATGGAGTGGAATTCGGGGGAATGCATGAGGTGAGTGTTCGCAACAGAAGATGTCGAGGGGAAGTCTGGTTTGAAGGGCAAAGACGTAGGATCCTACTCTGAAAGCACTAGGAGCAAGTATAAAAGGTGTTGAGCCCTGGAATAGACTCCGGCTTTATAAGTCTGGGTGCAGTACGCCAACTATCAGGATTAAACTTGAAAGCTCACGTCCCTGACATGGTCGGAGCAAGTCGGAATCGCATGCGAGGGCTGTCCATTCATGACTGGCTACAGCAGGAGCAGGCGCAGGTCAAGCTGTAGCACAGCCGTTTCAGGGGATCGAAGGAGTCTGATGTGGAACAAAGTCAGCCGAGTATCAATGAGAATTGTCTAGAAGAGGTCTTCCAAAAGTACAGTTGCATGAATACGCGAAGGAGGCGTGGATGCCATGAGAAATTGAGACAGCTAGTCTCTGAAACACGTTTCATTCCCGAAACATGGGGCGAACGTGTTCCTTGCGCGAAATGTTGAGAATTGAAAAGTTCAGCGTACCAGTACCGTATCCTTGCATAGTAATACAACCCAAGGATTTAATCGGTCCGCTCTGAGAAATAAACATCATGCTTGATCCGAAAAGAGGCGATTAGAGTCTCGTCGCGAGCGGTGGAACCACCAGGCGGCCTTCACCACCAAGTTTAAATGGAAAGAACGTGGTTTTCTGGAGATAGATAGCCTCCTGGCATAAGGTAGCGACATGGATATGCCAAGCCGATAAATGATAGGAAGCGACGCCGACGCTAGAATCTTCTGCCCGGAATTCTGATTCCAGTACGTCAGCAAACACGGAGAAAGGGAGGCAGGGGCATAGTAAATGCTGTGACCGCTGAAATTCGTACTAGGTGTTGTGTGCGAAGACTGAGCTGGAAGTAACTTGGCAATTATATTTATATACGGCATCGTACAGCACGAAAGACTCGCCGTCATGTACTTGACATTCCATTGATTAGAGGCTTCCTGTGAATGCCATCGAGCAAGTACGCTACGGAAGAGCCGCGAGCACGAGACAGCTGCTTGTGCAACAGACAATGTGGAATCACGGCCACATTCAATCCGTTGAACGCGGGACGCCACGAACCTGGAGTTGGTTCGTGGTGATACGCATCCAGTCATCGGACGAGCTCACAAGAGGGAAAGGAGCACGACACAAGTGGGGATCGGTAAGCGACTGAAGGGGTCATGACATAGCCCTCGTGCAAGAGCTCGCCGAACACACCCTGAGAGAAACAGATACTCGAGTGCGAGAAAGCGACAAGGGAGGCTGTAATCTTGAGCAACAACATTTCGGGATGATATAGTGAATTCGCTTCACCGTTAACGCGCCCGAGTACGACAATTTCACTGCAGGGCACAGCTCACTGCTGTAGACCCACAGGAATGGTGGTACAAAACTTTCAGCATTCAATGATTGTACGGCCTGGGCACAGCCAAAGAAAGTGGATTGGCGCCGTATCTGAGATCTTCGCGCCCCAGCCCTCTGAGGCCCTCTGGTTTGAGGATTCGCTACCGTGTATAGGGCCATGTCAAAAATCCTTTTGGCCATGAAACGGATCCGAATGTGCATAGGTCACGCGTCACGAGCGAAGTACTTGACGTGACTGGACGACCATCATGTTGGGACCAGTACTGTTCAGGCTGTCAAATTCTCAGAGCTCTACCGAAATGAAAATGAATCGAGCGTTCAATGGATGGAGTATCCCGAGTAGCAGGCCTTAAAATTCCCGACGCTAGTAGTCCGACGACCAGCGGCCTACGCTGGAATTCGTTGGGCCAGAGTCGCTGAACAACCTTCTGGCTAGATTCTGGGCCTCGGGCCGGCCCTCCCGAAAGTCCGTTTTCTGTCAAAGTCTTCCGCCCCACATATGCTTGTCCTTCATCACTCGATATCGTCCTCTTAGGGTCGTCCTCATACACCCTTCAAGTTTGCTCGTTTCCACAACTCGCGCTCAACAACCTTGCATAGATTTCACGTTCCGCGCCAATGGAGCTCTGACTCAGGCATCACGTCCTCCAACTTCCATTCATCGTTGCTTCCGGACAAGGACCGAACGCGCTAAACATCGGCACTGGTAGATCTCTACACAACTCCGCCAATGATGTCGGTGATGCGGACTATAGGGGTGGTGTTGACAAGCTCGGGACCCATGAGGAAGGAGGGAAGGACAGGATGACGGTGTATTCGTTCCTTCCGGGCCGTCCCCACTATTCGTTATGGGCGGTGATGTCGTACCTGTTCTGCGGTGAACACTATGTCCTACTTCTAGGTAACATGGAGGCTATCCACGTTATGGAGATCATGCTGTTGAACGACCCCGTATGAGGGTGATAAGGTACTTGAAAATCAGTGACTAACTGATTAGATCTGACCACAGAATAAGTGACAGTGTCACTTATTTTACCCAAATCAGTGCCTGTGACACACTACAAGTGGCTTTACTTCGCTCAGTAGTGACGTTATAAATGCCGTTACTTCCCTCGGTCACCGTTCATGTCAGTGTCAGGTTTACCAGATTGACAGGTTGCCCAAGCTGCCCCGCTCGGCCCAGTCCTCAACTCCTCGGATTATGGTTGAAACTCCCTGGGACGTTACTACTAGGCCTGTCGACCGGGCCCACATTGGAATTCGTTAGTATCAGTCCTTTTTGTTGAACTCCGCACTCGCACTCAGTGACAACCTTCTATCTGGGTTCCACGTTTCCACTGGCACGTCTATGTAACTCACGTCCTGCAGCTCTAATTCAACATCGCTCTCGGACAAATACTGAACGCGCTGAACATTCACACGGGTGTATCTCCACGCAGCTCCGGTTGATGGACAAGGACGGGCAAAACCGTCCACCACTTCACCAAAAAGAAAACAACAGCAGCGCCCGGAGTGCAGATCCGAATGTTCCAACAGGGTTTCCATCATTGGGAGTGCATCTAACGCCCACCTCATGACAGCACGTGGTGTACGATATGTAACTATTTACCGTCCAGCTGACACCAACATCGCACGATGAAGCAACCTTTATTAATACTTTTGTGCAACTTGTGCTAACCATTTTTGAAAATGCGTCGATTCCTAACAGTTTTGGACCGACCTGGCTTTATAAACTGCTACTTGTATGGTAACACCGAGTTATGAAAGTCACCAGTCCCACGATCTCTCGCAGTGCTTGGGCGGCATACCCCTTTCTCCCCGAATCAGGCCAGGCACCCCGATCAACCATAAAAAGCCCCACAAGGGATCACCAAACTACCTAGCATCATTCGGCAACACCATGTCGACTTCGATATCGCCTGTCCCAGAGGCCCCTCCTCTGGACTGCTCGCTCTTGTTCTCTGAGTTGATAAACTTCCACATGCAGAAGAATCCTACTTTCCCCATCTTTCTCTATGCCGACGAACAAGCACCGAATGGTACCACGGAAATCACCTTCCTCGAGTTCGGTCGTGCTGCCCACAGGATGGCACACGCCCTCCGTCCCGCTCGTCAAGGCGAAGAGGGTCAAGTCGTGATGCTCATTGCCCACACCGATGCCATTCACCACCATGCTGCTGTGGCTGGCATGTCCATTTCAGGTCTCGTTGTGAGTGTATCTGTTTGACTGTCATCAAGGGCAACTTCTCACTGTGCATCAGCCATTCCTGGTTTCCCCCAGAAACTCCGCTGCTGCTGTCGCGGACATGATGAAGAAGACAAACTGCTCACGGATTGTAACATTAGACCACGCACACCGCGGCTTGATCGACGGTATTCGTGGAGAGGTTCCTGATCGTGAACTTATCATCGAGGAATTACCAACGCTGATATACGCATTTCCAAAACTTGGAAACGAGACTGAATCTGACCCCTTTGATCCATACCCTCCTGCTGCTTCGCGCCCGGGTTTGGACAGACCGGCGATTTATATTCATTCTTCAGGTAGCACGGGGTTCCCCAGGCCCATAGCACACAGCTACAAAGTCCAGATCCACTGGATGAGACAACGTAGGTCCATAAAATATTTGTCGCGGACTCATCGCTGACCTCTGGGGAAACTCAGGCACCGTTGATACTTCAAACTACTTCTCAGCGTCGCGCCGCTTGGGCGTCATGGCGCTCCCTGCTTTCCACTTTTATGGCCTGACAGTTCAACTCTATGTTCCTATCGCAACTCTAGCCACTGCTGTTCTCTATTCACCACGCTCTGCGACCGATCCACTCGCTCCACCTGTGATTCCAACGTCCGATAATGTCCTGGACACCATTAGGAGAACTGAATGCACACTCTTGGCGACTGTCCCGACGTTCTTGGAGCAGTGGTCCAGGTCAAAAGATGCCGTGGAGGAGCTGAAGAAGTTGAACCTTGTTGTGAGTCACACGTTTTTGCGTGAAAACATACTCCCAAACATGGCCACGCGTTCTTCAGTTTTATGCAGGTGGCCCTCTACCAGAGAAGATTGGGAATGCATTATGTGCCGCTGGCGTAGCCATCGGATCGACCTACGGAGGCACGGAGTTTGGTATTCCTGTGCTCCTGCCCGACAAGAAGGACATTGCTGATGGTGACTGGATTTGGATGCGTTTCGCGGATAACATCAAAATCAGGTGGGCACCCCAGGGAGATGATACGTACGAATGTCACGTATTGGTGCGTCATGCTCCTCCTTTATCTCCGGCCTGTCAGCATTAATTGTGGAGTAGACAACGGAAGACCATCAAATGGCTGTCGAGAACCTTCCAGACGTGAAGGGATACGCAACTTTGGATGTATTCGTTAAGCACCCAGCGAAGAATATGTGGAAAATGTGCGTCTCCATCTTTGACTTCACGGGGTCGCAGTCTTGACCAACATCCCACCACGATAGCGTTGGAAGGATAGATGACGTCATCACGCTTGCCTCTGGAGAGAAGACGGTACCTGCTCCCATGGAGGATATCATTGGGTCTAGCCCATTGCTCAACGGCGCTATCATGTTTGGACGGGAGCGGAGCCAGGTCGGGATCTTGATCGAACCGCAACCTGAGTACATCGTCGATACCGCGGACGACAAGGCTATTGCTGAATTTAGGAACAAGATTTGGTGCGTCTCTTTGTCTGATGGACGACGGCCTGCAACGACTAATCTTGAACTTGAAGGCCGGTGATCGAGGAAGCAAACAAGACCGCACCGGCGTTTAGTCGAATATTCAAAGAGATGATCTTGATCACGGACAAAGGCAAGCCGATGCTCAGGACCCCCAAGGGAACTTTGCAGAAGAAGGCAATGGTGAAGGCTTACGAAACTGAGATTGATGCCCTGTAAGCGCTCTTTCATCGTGGCTCGACCTATTCTTGAGGTTCTAATGTTCGAAAGCTACAATGCCGTAGAAGCTACCTTCCAATCCCCAGGTGGATTAACCGGACCGTCCGCTTGGACCGCTACGGTCCTGGAAGAATGGTTGATGGGGCGTGCAGCCGTGATCATCCCGGGTCGTAGCATCAATCCCGCCACCGACATATTTGCTCAGGGCTTCGACAGGTAATTGGTGAAGGATTAGCATGTGCTTGCTTCATTCTCACATCGCCCACAGCCTGAGCGTCACGTATCTCCGAAACCAGCTCCTCAATGCTGTACGGGGGTCACACGATGCCAATATACGGAATGCGGTTCCGCGCATCCCACTTAATATCGTTTTTGAGAACCCCACCCTCAAGGACCTTGCAGCTCGTATCGCTAGCCTCGTTAGTGAAGGTGGGCAATCGCAGACCCTGGATACGAAGGAGCAACATATTACAGCGATGAATGCCATGATCGAGAAGTACTCCATCGGCCTGAATGGGCCAGCGAATGGCGTAGGGATGAATGATATGATCAGCGGCGAAACTCATGTTACTCGAGCTGTTGTGCTGCTCACCGGATCGAC
>MU121238.1:8211-22213 GCA_014904835.1 Paxillus ammoniavirescens
CGTCTAACTTTTAAATCATTCACTTAGGGTGTCGTAGTTGGAAGGAGGGAACGACGGAGGAAGGAGAAGAGACATCAAAAGTCTCAAAAAACTCAGGCGCCCATAGGTATGGACCACGTCTGTACTGTCGACTCAACTACGACCGTGACTAATTATGGCCGTCCTTCTTTGCGTTGTTAGGTTCCTCGGCTGCGGAGGCAGGTCCTTCATCGCAGCCAGAGCAATCGGGCTCTGGATCCCATGCTGGTCCATCTACTTCCCAAGCTGTCCCATCCAATACCTCCAACGCCGCTGGCGTAGGACGTCGTTCGAGCTTCGCCCCATCTAATGTGGCGTCAGAAGACAGCTGGGACGACATGGACTGCTGCGGAAAGTGCCTAGATTATTTCTGTGTCGGACCACGTGCAGACCGCGAGAGATTCCGTCCATGGAAGAAAAAGTCGCGTGCGGTCCTCGAAGCCGAGAAACAGGCAAAGAAGGAGAAGAGGAAGGGAAAGGGCCGGAAACATCGAAAGACCAAGGCAGCTAACTCGCAGAACGCTGTAACACATCCTCCCCATCACCTCGACCCCCAATGCGACGGTATCGAAGCGGTCTCACCCACGTCCCCTGCCACCGACGAAGCGGATCTTCAACCTCTTAATTTGCACTTACAAGCGCAGGTCGAGCAACTTCGCCGTCAACTTGACGATTCGAAGCGGGAAGCACGGGCGGAGAGGGATAGGGTAGACGAAAACATGGAGGAGTCGCCATATAACGGTCACGAGTCTGGACAACCACAGGGACGTCAACTACCTACAGGTATGAACAAAAATTTCGTTACCATCCACTCAATTGAAGTTATGACTGACAACGCTTCCCGCAATTAGGTTCATCGATTGCGCAGCCGGGTCACTCATCACACGCAGAGCCCTCAAGGTCTGACTCGTATACTGGTGCATCCACCCACCAAGACGGCCTTTCCACTTCTTCTAACGCCCCTCCTGATGGACATCCTTCTGGCTCAACGCAATTCAACTTGGGCTCGCTTCAGGCTGAGGAGCATGCGAAGAATGCGAAGAGGGAAAACGCCTTTAATCATGTAACGAATAACGCCAATCAGTCGCCGAACACCGTGCACGCACAGGATTTTCACAGCTCCGACTCCCAAAAGGACGACGTCACAACGGCCTCCGTGGCGTCACCCGCCGCTGACGAGGTGAATGTCCAACGTGCTATTTTGCAGTTGCAGGAGCAGTTCGAGCAACTTCGCCGACGCCTTGATGATCCTAAGCGGGAGGCGGAGGAGAAGGAAGGGCTGAAGAAGCACGCTGAGCAATTGGAGTATGACGGCCGTGAATCTCATAGATCGCAACGCCCTCAGACACCCGCAGGTACGCAGCATCCTTTCACGCTCCACTGCACCCAAGTTGCTGTCACTAAGACGCCGACTCTTCTTTACTCACGTTAGATTCTCCACCTGCGGAGGCAGGTCCTTCCTCGCTATCCGATCCCGGTCCATTCACCCTTCAAGTTGGCCTCTCGACGTCCTCTGATGACCCTCCTGACGGTCGTCCCAGCTCCACGCAATATAACTTGGACTCACTGCAGGCTACGGAGCGAAGGAATGAAAAGAGGAAGGGAACCACCCTGAGTGATCCAAGGAGTGACACCACTCACCCACACAATGCTGTATGTGCACCACATCACCACGATGCTCAAATGCACAACATCGGAGCGGGCTCCACTGCATACACTGCCACAGACGACGGAGATCTTCAGCGTATCAATTTGCAGTTGCAGGAGCAAAACGAGCAGCTTCGCCGACAACTTGATGATTTTAAGCGGCAGGCAGAAGCGGAGATGTATATGCTGGAGGAGGTTGCGGAGCTACGGTCTCGCGGTCACCAGTCTCATAAATCACAGGCACATCATCTCCCTCCGGGTACGGACCACCCTCTTGCCGTTTACTGCACCCAGGCCATCACTAATGACCGGGGCTTGTCCCCACTCAAATTAGATTCGCCAGGTCCCTCTTCACCGCGAGCAGAATTCTTGGGTTCTAATTCGAATGTTGGCGTATCCATCCACCTCACTGGCGCCTCCACGTTTTCTAACCTCCCTCCTGAAGGACGTCGTTCTAGTTCCCCACTATCTAACTCGGACTCGATTGAGGAAGAGAAAGGCACGTTACAATGAATTGATATGAGAAACACGCCTCGCGTGGCTGCATCCATCCCGTTGTTGCTTTTTTGCTTTTTGCTGACTCTATATACCTCCCTTGTTTTCTGACGTTCTCACTTGCGTCGTCGTAGTTTCCCTGCGTATGTGAATCTCTGGTCGTGTTTTGTTTTTACTATAGATCAGTCCCCTTTAAAAAAAAGTACACTGGCGTCTTACCGCAGTATTGTACCTCGATTTGAGTGTCGATAGTAAGTAACTAAGTATAAGTATTTCATCGGTACACATTCCGCCTCAGGATTATCCAATAGTAACGGCAACCATGCTTAGGTTCGGCGGATGTATACCGTGGCGAAAATGTAGTTCTCTTCAAGGTATGAATGAGCTATCTTGTAATCCACACCAGACACGTCGCAGACGCGGACGAAGGGAGGAAAGATACATTGTATGGTGACCAAGGCATTAAGCGTCACCACTATAATGCATACAATGACAACTTGAACTGGTGGTGGTGTGGTTATGCAAACGGACCCGCAGGAGAAATAAATGGATGATGTTATACCGTGCACGACAGTGAACACAGCGCCTGATCGTCCAACAAATTATCCATTGATTACGTGACCCTCCGCTCCTTGTCTCTCTCCTCCACGAGTCGTAGTGCCACGGCTCAAGCCCATCGTCCTCCAGCACACATGCGGCCATCGAGCACAGCTCTCTATCTTGAAGCATGTTCTCGGGCCACTTCGACATCGTGTGATAGGAATGGCGCTTCCCTATTGGTTTTGAACGTTTCTTTGATAGCGCCGAAGTCGTTCCAACGCTTGGATCTCATTTTCTAAACGAGATATTCGAACTTGGGCTTGGAAAAGGCACCGGTCTGACGACTGCTGGCTGGCCACCCTCCACTAACAGGTTGGAGAAGTTAACAAATACATCCCCGATGAGTCATTCTATGTGTGCGGAAAAGCTTCGGTAGGGAGGACCATCGGTAAAAACAACGGGCACTCACCAATAGCGAGGGATCCTGAGACTCGACAGGGGAGCCCTTGGCTTCCGAGGAGGAATGCCGAACGGTGGGAAGAATGGTTCGAACGTGTTGACTTGCCTTCGAAGTGACGTCGACTCCTCGATACATGCGACGACCACTTTGGCAAGATGGCATTGGCAATCTCCAATGCCAATGAAGATCGAAGCGTAAAGAACGTCATGCTCGATGAGAGCTCGATCACCTGTCTCACCATGTTTCTGAACGTAGCCGATCCCGTGATCAACGGTGCATGCCTCCCTCGACTAACCTTTTTCACAAGCTGAGCAACACCGACAAAGTCACCTTCCACATTGTTGCATGCAGAACCAATTCCAACCCTCGGGTTGGGAGCTTTGGCTGCGTGTGCTACGTGAGGTCCGTACAAAAGCGAAGATTGTCACATTCCCTGACTCTTTAGACTTTGGGCGTGGAGGCCAGCCTTTTGCACGACGTCCTTCTGTTACGTCCTGTTGCTCTCTACATGTGACCTCTCCTCACGCCCGGTTTGACGGACCATTGCTAGAGTACTGAGTTGATGTGAGGATCGCTGTCGTAGATGTATAGACTAGTGGGTTGAATGTAGACGGACAACACCATATCCTACCCGTCTTAGTGAACTTCCTCGACCCATGGGACGACCATTATTGAAAGATCGTGTTGTAGATGTCCAATGCCGATGGAAAATCGTAGAGGATACGATACGTCTTCGAGGAGTGTTCCGATGTCGTCTGGGACGCAGAAGCTGGTTCAACAGGTCGAGCATGCTGTCCAATTAACGATGCGGATCAGTAAGATTTACAGTGTCAATTGTTAACAAGGGGAAGCGGTGACAATAGTATGCACGAAGCAACTTGCCGTTCGCACGGACACTCCTCGCGTCCGAGGGGGTGGATGGGAGATGCGGGTATCACCTAGCGCTGGTCTCGTGTACGCCACTCGAACACCAGGTTGCAAACGCTGACTCCCATAAGGTGGAAGTCAATTCGTGGTGCTATATATTTCGTCCAGTCCTCACCAAGGCTGTTGCCAGGCACTCCTACACTCTGTTTCCATCCCAGCTCGACCCATCTGCGACTATCTTCTCCCGCAACCATGTCGAAGACGTCGCAAAAGTCTGTGGACCTCACGGCGAAGCCTCTGATGACAATGTCAGGGCACGAAAAGAGGGTCCGGAGGATAGCGTACCTCCCTGGAGGAGAACGAATCGTTACCTGCTCGTGGGACAAGACGGTCAGAATATGGAATGTGGAGACTGGCGAACAAGAAAGAACGACAATGGAACACGAAGGCTGGGTCGACGGACTCGCTGTCACTAGAGACGGGAAGAGGATTCTCAGCGGTGGCGAGGATAAACGAATCAGTGTGTGGGACGTGGAAACTCACGAGCTCATCGAAGAATGGGAAAATGACACAGGCAACATCCGGAGCATCGCTGTGTCACCGGATGATCAATTGGCAGCAAGTGGAGGTGATAGAGGCAAGATCGTGATCAGGGAGATAGAGGAGAGCGGACGGATCAGGCACTCAATCAAAGCTGGCAATGGAGTACTCTCGCTCTGCTTCTCTCCAAACGGGGAGAAGCTCGCTTGCGCCGTTGGCAATCTCTTCGGCTCCATCCACGTGTATGACGTCGAGAGTGGCGAACTCGTCCTCGGTCCAATCAAAGGTCATGAAAACGCTATTCGCTGTGTTCTCTGGTCACTCGACGGAAGTCAGCTCTTCTCGGCGTCCTTCGATCATACCATCCGATGTTGGAACTCCGACACTGGTGAATCAATTGGAGAACCGTGGACAGGTCACACTTACTGGGTGTACTCCTTTTCGCTCTCTCCCGATGGCACCAAACTCGTGAGCGCATCCTGGGATAACACCGTCCGATTCTGGGATGCACAATCCGGTGACCCCGTTGGACTACCGCTACAGCACGACAATGCCTTACACTCAGTCACTTTCTCGCCGTCCGGTGAATTCGTAGCATCCGGAGGGTATGACAACAAAGTATCCATATGGCGAGTGCCTTGGTGGGATGAAAGTCAGAAACAGGTGATTACTGTGTTCACGTTTCTTCCATTGCCATTCCTCACTGTGTTCATTCCTGCAGGCACACAAATCCTTATTAGACGTCCGTTATTCTCAAATATTTCGTGAAGCCTTTCTAACTATCACCTCCTTTTAGCTCCCAGCTGTTCCCGCGCCCAAGGACTGGCACCAAGCTGACTTCGACTTCCTTGACGGCCGTCCACCCATCGCATCATCCTGTCAACCTCCCGCCGATTCTACCGTGACGGTGCCTATTGGAGCTCGTGTTCAACGTTTTTGGCGCAATCTGGTAGCTCGCCGCTCCTCCTCCTCCTCCTCCGGGCAGCAAGCGATCGAGCCCCAACCTATCCGAGCCCGACGCTTCTGGAAACACCCCATTTGCATCCCGGTCACTGAAATAGCAGCTGGTCACGCAAAAAACGTAATATTGTCCATTCAGCTCATGGGATCATTTTCTAACATTCAAATCATTCTCGAAGGGGGTTGTAGTTGCGAGAAGCGTACCAAGGAGGAGGAAAAAGAAAAATGACAAGTCTCGCGAAGAACGAACACCTCAGACGCATGCAGGTATGGCCCATCCAATCTTCTGCCCAAGCTCTCGCTGATGACACTGGGGCTTCTTCGTGCACTAAGCTTCCTCAGCTGCGGAGGCAGGTCCCCCATCCAACTTCGAAGCCTCTTCATCCAATGCGAATTCATCCAATGCCCAAGTCGGTCCCTCCTACAAGGCCGGTCCCACAGGACGCACTTCGAGCTTCGCTCAATCTACCACCGGCTCAGATGACAGCTGGGATGACATGGATTGTGACGAGAAGTGCGTGGATTACCTATGTTTCGGACCACGAGAGAACCGCGAGAGATTCCGTCCATGGAAGAAGAAGTCGCATGAGGTAATGGAGGCCGAAGAGCGGGCAAAGAAGGCAAAGAGGAAAGGAAAGGGAAAACAAAAGGCCCGGAGACATCGAGCGCCTAAGGTCGCTGACCCGCAGAACGTTGTACATCCGCTGCCTCACATCGACCCCCAAGACAATGGTATCAATACACTCTCCCTCGCGCCCCCTCCCGCTGATAAAGCGGATCCTCAACGTCTTATTTCTCAGTTGGAAGAGCAGATCAAGCAACTCCGTCGACAGCTTGACGATGCGGTTGCTACAATGCAGAACGCGGGCGTGAGGAGCGATGGGCTGGGGAAGAAAGTTGGGGAGTTGGAACATAGTAGCGGTGTCGAGTCTGATAAACCACAAGGAGTTCATGTGCTCATAGGTACGGACATCCCCTCACTATCCACCACGCTCCAGCCGTGACTAACGACGAGACCTCCTCGTTACACACAGAGTCCTCAGGCTCTAAGTCGGATGCTGGCCCCACCCCGAAATTTGCCTCCACTTCCTCCGACATCCCTCCCGAAGGGCATCCATCCAGCTCCACGCAATCGGACTCAGACTCGCTTCAGGCTGAGGAGCGGGCGCAGAACGAAAAGGAGAGGGAAAACAGGTTAAATGACCCGGCGAGTAACGCCACTCAGTCGCAGAACATCATGCATGCACGGGATCGCCACGGCCCCGAGTCCCAAAAGGGCGACGTCACAACGGTCTCCGCGGCGTCACCTGCTGCTGACGAGGTGGATGTCCAACGTGCTATCTTGCAGTTGCAGGAACAGTTCGAGCAACTTTGTCGACGCCTTGATGATCCGAAGCAGGAGGCGGAGAAGCAAGAGCTGAAGAAGCACGTTGAGCAATTGGAGTACAACGGCCGTGGGTCTCATACATTGAAACACCCTCAGACGCACGCAGGTACGCAGCATCCTTTCACGATCCACTGCACCCAATTCGCTGTCACTAAGACGCCGACTCTTCTTTACTCACATTAGGTTCGCCATCTGCGGAGGCAGGTCCTTCCTTGCGATCTGATACCGGTCCACTCACCCTTCAAGTTGGCCCCTCGACGTCCTCTAACAAGCCTCTTGATGATCGTCCTCTCAGCTTCATGCAATGTGACTTGGACTCACTTCAGGCTGAGGAGCGAACGGATGAAAAAAGAAGGGAAACCACCCTGAGTGATCGAACAAGTCACACCACTCACTCACCGAACCCCGCACGTCCACTGGGTCACCACGATGCACACAGGGACGACACCAGAGCTGGCTCCACGGCATACCCTGCCGCAGGCTTGGCAGCTCTTCAATGTGTCAATGTGCAGTTGCAAGCGCAGGTCGAGCAGCTTCGCCGACAATTTGATGATTTTAAGCGGCAGGCGCACGCAGAGAGGGATCTACTTGAGAAGGAGGTTGCGGCTCTACGGTCTCGTGGCCACGAGGCTCACAAACTGCAGAGGCACCATCTACTCCCAGGTACTGACCATCCTCTCGCCGTTTATTGTACACAGGCCGTCACTGATGGCTCGGCTTGTCTTCACGCAAACTAGGTTCGCCAGGTCCCTCGTCGCAGGCAGAGCGCTCGGGTTCCTCGAATACTGGCGCATCCATCCACCTCACTGGCCCCTTCACATTCTCTAACCTCCCTCCTGAAGGACGTCGTTCTAGTTCCCCACTATCTAACTCGGACTCGGTCGAGGGTGAAGAGAAGGCAAACGAGGAAGAGAGCAGTGCATATGCCGAGAAATAGAGAGCTCGAAGACAGCAGCGCCGGAAGTGAGGATGAGGAATGTAAGTCACAATGAAGTGATATTGGGCACTCGTCTCGCGATGCTGGATTCACCCGGTTGTTGCTTTGTTGCCCTCCCATGTGTTCTGACATTCTGACATGTCTGTCATCATAGTTCTCTGTGTATGTGGATCTCTGGTCGTTGGGGTTTTACTATAGATCAGTCTCCTAGAAGAGTACACTGGGATACCCTGATGTCCTGCCGCTGACGAGGAAGATCTTCAACGCGTTCACTTACAGTCAGAGCAGCAGAACAAACATCTTCACCGACAGCTTATTGATGCCGTTGCTCCGTTGTAGAAGGCGGGCGTGGAGAATGTTGGTCTAGGGGGGACGTTTGGGAGTTGTAGTCACGGTGTAGCGGTCTCGAATCTTATGTGGCACCGCTGGAACATCGTGCACCTTGCCACTTTGCCAGACTCGGATGCAGAGGCCGGTCCGTCGACATCGCAAGCAGAGCCTGAGGGCTCTGAATCAACCAATATTCTGGTTCATCTATGTCTGAAACCCCTCCCGGAGCAGGTCTTTCTAGCTGACGTACAGCACATCCTACCAGTACTGTCTCTACGTTGTGTCGTATTCGGAACACGGGCAGGAAACGCGAAGCCAGGGACAGAGCAGACAGTGGATGAAGGACAACGTGATATTGATATCTACATGTATGTAAATGAACGCATGCATATCCTCGAAATGTATCCCAGTGCCCACCCGGGCAAAAGGGTGGTTACGTCAAGAGGGCTAGTAGATGGATAAGATGGGAGAGGCTGCCGATGGGAACGAAGCGCAGCAGGATCTAAGCGATACTGATCTGATTACCCGTTAGTTCCATTTCCGTACATCGAATGACCACCATCAGAAGATCATGTTGGAAAACTGCAATAGCGATGCAAAAGAGCAGGGAATAACACCTTGGAACAGTGTTCCGATGGCGCCTGCGACGCGGAATCTGAAGGTTTAGTATGCTGTCCAATTAACGATGCTGATCAGTGGGATTGATTGCATCAACGGTGAACAAGGGTAAGGGGTGATGGTGAAGCAATCCACCTCTCTCACGGAACTTGTTCGCTTTCGAGCGGGGCTAGATGGGAGATGCGGATATCACCCAAGCGCTGGTGGCCTCATGTACGCCACATGAACACTAGGATGTGGGCGCTGACTCCCAAGAGGCGGAATTCAATGTGTCGTGACAGCATCTTTCGTCGAGTGCCCACCAAGCCTGCCGTCACGCACTCTTACATTCTGTTATCATCCCAGGTCGACCCATCGGTGACTATTTTCTCTCGCAACCATGTCGAAGACGTCGAAAACTTCTGTGGACCTCACGGCCAAGCCTCTGATAACGATGTCAGGGCATGAAGGCATTATCCATCGCATAGCGTACCTCCCTGGAGGAGAACGAATCGTTACCTGCTCGTTGGACAAGACAGCCAGAATATGGGATGTGGAGACTGGCGAACAAGAAGGAACGACAATGGAACACGAAGGCTGGGTCGAGGGACTCGCAGTCACTAGAGACGGGAAGAAGATTCTCAGCGGTGGCAGTGATAAACGAATCAAAGTGTGGGACGTGGAAACTCACGAGCTCATCGAAGATTGGGAAAATGACACAGGTGTCATCTGGAGCATCGTTGTGTCACCGGATGATCAATTGGCAGCGAGCGGTGGTCATAAAGGCGAGATTATGATCAGGGAGATGAAGGAGAGTGGTCGGATCTGGCACTCGATCAAGGCTGGCAGTGGAGTAATTTCACTCTGCTTCTCTCCAAACGGGGAGAAGCTCGCTTGCGCCATTGGCGATTTCCTGGGTAAATCCGGTGCCATTCACGTGTATGATGTCAAAAGTGGTGAACTCGTCCTCGGTCCAATCAAAGGTCATGAAGATGTCATCAGATGTGTTCTCTGGTCACTCGACGGGAGTCAGCTCTTCTCCGCATCACTCGATCAAACCATCCGATGTTGGAACTCCGACACGGGTGAATCAATTGGAGAACCGTGGACGGGTCACACTGGCCCCGTATGCTCCCTCTCGCTCTCCCCCGATGGCACCAAACTTGCGAGCGCATCCTGGGATAAAACTGTCCGATTCTGGGATGCACGCTCTGGTGACCCAATCGGACAGCCACTCCAGCACGACAATTCCACATGTGCAGTCACTTTCTCCCCCTCCGGTGAATTTGTGGCATCCGGAGGGGAGGACAACAAAGTATCCATATGGCAAGTGCCTTGGTGGGACGACAGTCAGAAACAGGTGATCACTGCGTTCACGTATCTTCCAACGCCATTCCTCACAGTGTCCATTCCTGCAGGCACACGAGTCTCTATTAGACGTCCGTTATCCTCAAATATTTCGCAAAGCCTTTCTGACGATCGTTTCCTTTAGCTCCCAGCTGTTCCCGTTCCCAAGGACCGCTTCCAAGGTGAATTCGACTTCTTGGATGTGAGTAGGACATATATGTTCCGTCGTCTTTGTGCTCTGACACACGCCCGTAGTTACCTACGAACCGTCGACCTGTCATATCATCCTCTCAGCCTGCTGCTGATGCCGCTACGGTGCCTATCGTAGCTCGTGCTCGGCGCTTTTGGCGCGGTCTAGTCGCTCACGGCTCCTCGTCATCCCCAGCTCAGCAAGCTATCCCATTGCAGACTATCCAAGACCGACGGTTCTGGAAATCTCCCGCTCGCCCTGCGTTAACCGAGGTAGCAGCTGCTCACGCAAAAAACGTAACGTTGCTCGTTCAACTCGCCGGATCATCGTCTAACTTTTAAATCATTCACTTAGGGTGTCGTAGTTGGAAGGAGGGAACGACGGAGGAAGGAGAAGAGACATCAAAAGTCTCAAAAAACTCAAGCGCCCACAGGTATGGACCACGTCTGTACCGTCGACTCAACTACGACCGTGACTAATCATGGTCGTCCTTCTTTGCATTGTTAGGTTCCTCGACTGCGGAGGCAGGTCCCTCGTCGCAGCCAGAGCAGTCCGGCTCTGGATCCAATGCTGGTCCATCTACTTCCCAAGCCGGCCCATCCAACTTGAATACCTCCAACGCTGCTGGCGTAGGACGTCGTTCGAGCTTCGCCCCATCTAATGTGGCCTCGGAAGACAGCTGGAACGACATGGATTGCTGCGGAAAGTGCCTCGACTATTTCTGTGTCGGACCACGTGCAGACCGCGAGAGATGCCGTCCATGGAAGAAAAAGTCGCGTGCGGTCCTCGAAGCCGAGAAACAGGCAAAGAAAGAGAAGAGGAAGGCCAAGGCTGAGAAGAGGAGAGCCGACAGAAGGCGCCGCAGAAATCAAGCATGAAGGACGCGCGTCGCGATCCTGGATTCATCGTGTTGTTGTCGTACTGCCCTGACTTTATCGCTCTCGTGTTCTGTGGTTTCTCCGTTAGTTCACCTGCGTACGGAGATACATGTTTGTGTTTCGTTTCATCATCGTCTGTCCCCCTGCAGCAGTACATATGACCCGCTTTGATATATCGATCGTCAATATTATCATGTCATCCGTTAATCTTGCGGGACGTGTTCTGCCTTCCTTCATCGCTCTGGATCGGCAAAAGGGACCTTATTCCAGATTCCCAGAGGTTGAATGCCGCCGGTGGAAAGCCAATTGATACACAACCAGACAGGAAACACGGAACAAAAGGCGACAGACACCGTGACGAAGGGGTAGAGTGCATACAACCACACCTCTGACAACAGTACTTGTACAGGACGATTATCTAGTTTCGACCGCACAACGATAAGGATGGGGTGAACGATCACCTTCATGCCCTGGTGGCACTGGATTGACTCCACGTTCATTTCCTCTTCTTCCGGTGGCGGCCCCCTCCCGAAGCAGAATCTTCGTCGTCAGACGACGACCTCCTCGAGGAGTGATTGAGGTCCTCGGATGATTGTGGCGGAAGCGAAGAAGACATCGCATCATGAGGAGATTGCAACGACCTGTCACAGGAGAGTTTGCGCCATTCGCTTTGATCAGGACGTCGCCGACTTGTCCTGTTTCCCTAAGAAGCAAACGAGATCGAAAGGTTGCGTGGGTGATGACGGCGGGGACATTCCATAGATTTCCGCACATATCTCTCGGATCGGTGAGCATCTCGTCAACAACCACTTCTCCCCCTTCTGGGAGACTGCCTTCGTCGATCCTCCCAACCGCCAATGGACGAAGATTCTCGCGATATCCTCGAAATGGATCCAGTAGTCCGGGAAAAAGGGGGGGTTGCGTAAAGAAGCCAAAGATATCAATAAGAAAGGGATGGTTGCCAGTGGGAACTAAGCACAGCATAATTTGCGCTATACAGATCCGAGTATCCTCATAGTATTTCGCTGTTCGTACCATGAGAAATCGCAGCGGTTCTCTGCGCTCTTTCACGTTTGGGCATGGACGCCCACCATTCGCACCAGAGGGGAAGGAAGACCGGACATAAAGATGGAGAGAAGAGCACTGACATCGGGTATCGCCTGTCCAACCATGCCAATCTTGCGCTGGCGTTGGCACTCTTGCCCAATGTCAATGAGTTAAAAATGACGATTTCGACTCGGTAGCGCATGGAAGAGACCACTCTGACAGGTGATCAGCACTTGAGCTGCAAGGATACTACGGACGACGGGGTCACATGGCAGCCTCACCACTATTGGAAGAAGGTGCTGGTCATTCTCGATGGCGAACGGGATTCAAAGGGCAGAGGTAAATGTCTTCGAGCAATGCTCAGAGGGGCCTATCAAATTCAGTTACTCAGTCAAGAGCAGGAGCAGATGCGTCAACCTACGAAAGTTCGGATCCCTTTCACGAATCAATCTCTCGAAGTACTTACTGCCAGTGGACGCGGCATGACCTCCGAGCTTCGGCGTTGCGGTGGGAAGTCAGAACTGCGGCAGGCTACACTGACGGCAGATCGTTGGTGTGAGACACCTCGGCTTTCTTCGTTTGTACCTTCGTTGAGGAGGGGCGCTCGGACGTGAAGTGAATCAAGTAGAAATCCCATAATAGGAAATGGAACAAATCACGATAAACAACACATTCAACGGACCGCTACAGCTGCAAAGGACAGCGATGACGACCAGGCAAACGAGCCACCCAGAAAAAAACCAGTAAACCACCCACCCATTTCACCAAACCCACAGTCTCTACTTCATGTTGGAGCAGCAATTCGCGACAATTGGAATGTCAACTATCGTATATAGTACTCATCCCACGGTTCATTATCCCTCAGTCAGTTATGCTACAGTACGACTGAGGTTCTGACGACGTCTAGCTTTAACAGGTTATGAGCCCCGCTCACTCATATTGAGAGAGCCGGAACCGAATCTAGACAATGCAGACCCATACCTGGCAAGACCACCCAACCCGGGCTGCCATTTCCTGAACTTGACGTCTTCAACGCAAGTCTTTTTCATTTGACCTCTATCGAGCACGCAATCACGAGCGTCCATAAAAGCGATGCAACACTTAACACAGACACTTATCGTCTTTTCACCCAACCTGCAGCTATGCTACCATGGGACCAAAAGCCGAAACAACCTCTGGGGGTCAACATGTCTGATCCAAGACTATCACCGCAGGCATTACACCTGCTAGCGATGTCAGTACAACCAGCTCGCTCAGCAGCATTGCTAGCAGTATAGGACCCCAGCCAACGGCACCAACTTTAGTGGTACCACCCACCTATTACATCCAACACACACCTATCAGCATACATGCGGCTAAGCTCGATACCCGGTCCTTCGAGAAAATCGCAGAGCTGGACTGCGGTAAAAATAACTGGTCGGACTGGTCATTCGCCATGAAACTGGCCCTCAACCAACACCTCGTCGGTGGGTATCTAATTGGCACCATCAAGGCCCCTGAGGCAGTCTTAGAACCTGGCGCGTTTAACAACTGGACACTGAACAACATTGCCATCGTATTGGCGCTGTGCTCACGTGTTAGCCACGAGGATCAGCGACTTCTTGAAGACATCACCAATGCGAAACAGGCGTGGGACACCCTACATGAGCGTCACGAGAAAGTGGGGCCCATTGCCCAAATCCTTCTTATCCAGGAAGTATTCGCGATGACATACATAGAACTATGTTCATGTATGGTCATGATACACTAGCACCACCCTATA
>MU121239.1:7325-22085 GCA_014904835.1 Paxillus ammoniavirescens
GGCAGTGAACATGAACTTCTTAGCTGAGACTGTGGTACCAATGTTCTGCAGATGCTGTAGTATCTGGTTCATGGTGTCCAGATGGTTATAGATGAATAGATGGATCTCAGGGTTATCTGGGATAGTTTTGTATGAACCATCCTCACGCTGGTACCTGCTCTCTTCAGATTTGATGGGTAAGTTGTTCAGGAAGGATTTCATATAATGGGGGCTCTTGTCCTGAAGAATGAATTTCATGTCGGCCTAGAAGATCTGGACAGCATTGGTGTGTCCCATGTGGAGGGTGGTAAGACATTGGGGGCCCATCGGGCTGCTAAAGGTGTAGCGGATGCTGGTTATATCCAGTGAACAGGTTCATCATGCCATAAACTGCATATCCAGCAAAGGATTCTGTGAGGTGTTCAATGAAAGGGGGTTGGGATGAGTCACAGATGGTGACTGTGTTCAGGGGTTGGAGGTCATGTGCAAGACGCAAGGACTTCCCGTCCTGCTTGATGACACAGAACCAGCAGGAATGGTAGGATGCGGTTGAGGGCTCACATATGCCTGAAGCAATGCGGTCCTTGATAATTTAGATGGCCTGGTCATGTATATGAGGAGGAATAGGGATGTTCCTCTGTGCCCAGGGGGTATGGGGTACAGTAGCAATCTTCACGGGTGGGAAATAGCATCTGTCCAGATGTCCTTGTTCGGTGGGGACCCAAGCAAAGGCCATCTCATGCTCACAGACAATCCATTGAGCTAACTTGACCTCTTCGGGCCATAACCATTGAGCTGGGTAGAGATCCAATGCATTAGCTCACTCTTGGGTGAAGCGTTCACCCAGGATGAATGCAAGTGGGTGTGTAGGGAGTGGCTTCAGGCCAGCCAGAGGGTTGTCTGGCAAGCATCTGACAATACAAAATTGCTCTTCTATTGGGGCTGGGGTGGAAGGTATTTTCTTTTCCACTGGTTTGTAGGCCAGAAGGTGGGCAGTGGGCCCAAGATTATACTGTGAGTTGATGTGATGGCCTTTCTGATGATAGGGGAAAGAACTGTTGTGGTCAAAGAAAGGAAGTCATAAGACAGGGCTGGTGGCCGAGCTGAAACACTAGTAAAAACAGGACTCCAGGTGGAAGGTGGAATGCAGGTAGAAGGGTCATCAGGCACAGTGCTTGAGGATTGAAAGATAAACAAATTGGTGACTGGACAGGGGACATGGGGACAGGGTGCAACAGGAGTTTGTGGGGATTTGTTGAGGGGTTGGTAGACTGGGTGAGGCACATACTGACTGGAGAAAAGGTTCAATATAGGATTGAGTTGGTACTGGAAAGCAGGAAGGGATACTGCATAGCAAAAGCTGTATTGCTGGGTGTTACTCTGGTGTCTCCTCACTTGAGGAGTGAATCATTGATACTTAAAAATCCTCCTTGGGCTCGCTCGAGCTCTTGTGCTTCTCACACTGCCCAAGCTTCTTGCACCTCGGGCAGTTATTCATCCAGATGCGGGTAGGGATCTTGTAGCACTTGCCAGTGTTGGGATCCCGAAGGGTCAACAGTTGTTTGCTATCCGGGAAGTCCTCAGTGGTTGCACTCATAAGACAGTGAAATGGCCGACCAAGCAAGATGTGGAAGGGGGCTTTGGGGATGACTTGCACCTGGAGGTATAGCTCTTCTACACCCAGGTCTAGGCCTAGGTTCTCTATAACGCCAACAGTAGAGTCCGTGGATTCGTTTACAGACTGCATGTGCATCAAGGGCACTGGGACTGTCACCCCCAGGACCTGGATCCAGGGCGTGTTTCGGTGCCTATGAATCTGCTGATGGGAAGGAGTAATGGAACTGGCCATTATTGGTAGACAAAGAGACTGGACTGTGGGGCTGTAGCAGGAGTAGCTGGTGTGGAGCAAGAGTTGTCAGGAGTGTTAGGCTTGCACTGTCTGGTCATGGATGTGGGCGAAGTCTGGGTGGTGGTTGGCATGGGCTTAGATATGAGCTGGCCCTCACCTGGTGCTCTCTAAGTTGGGTGAAAAAAGATAACCATGTGGAACAATGAACTGGACAACTCTGCATGGGGAGGGTCCTCAAGGATAATGGCCTGAGAGAGGGATGACAGCCTCCTGGCTGCTGGTGTGCAAGCTTCATGTACAGCTGCGGATTCAATTTCCACTTCCACTGTCACTCTGGGGACTTTGCACCGCAGGACCTCAACTCCATTGAAGCAGACTTTCTTCCCCTTGAACTGATCTGCCTTGCCTTTCCCAGCTTGGAAGTTCACCCATGCATTGGCTAGAAAGGCTTGGAACTCTGGGTCAGCCATCTCACTTGAGCTGATTGGGGCAAGGGGCAAAGAGGAGGTATGTAAGAAGGCCGAGGGTTTGACTTCCAATTCCATTTCCAGGCCATCATGGTCGCCATAAGCAGTGGTGTACAGGGTGGTTGTGATGTGAGGGGGGGGGTCACGGACGAATCTGGACAAGGAGGTGGGTGTTGCTAGTGCTGCTAGCTGGGCAGGGATATGGTCTACCACATTTTACATACCATATATGCCTTGGATGCGTGGGATAGGGCTGCCATCTGGCATACATAAGCGGCCATTCCTACGAGAGATCTTTCCTTCATTGATGTACACCATGGCTATCTGACAGGCGAGGATATAGTGAGTGGGGTCCTGACAAAACGCACATGCAGGGGTTCTGGGAGCCTGGGTGCCAGGGGCCAGGTACTCCTGCTTCGCCACAGTCCCAGGGGCTGGGGTAGAGTTGGGCGAGGCAGTGGCCTGCCCAGGGGTCTGAGGGCAAGGCAGTGAGGTCCTCTGCTGTGTCAGCACTGGCTGTTGCTGGAATGTCTGCAGTGGCTGGTTGTATGTATATGGAGAGTACGCTGGTCAAAGAGAGGCACCCATGAGGCAGAAGTTCACGGCCTCCACAGTGCTGGCTATGGGATAGGGGTCACTGGGATGCACGTCTGGTACCTTGTACTGTAAGCGGACTCGCACGGGCACTGCAAGTGCATGAGGCAAACCCGTCCAGGAACAGTAGGTCTTGTTTGTTAACAGAGAGCTTGCTTGTGCTCATGAGGTGGGCTGCGACCTTCTGGAACTTCCAATAATATTCACCCATTTCTTCTCTGTTCTTCATGGACTTGGTGGGGTATTCTTGCACAAGGTTGTGCAGATCAGAGTGATAGAGTATTTAACCTTAATGAGTTAAACCATCATTCCCAAACTACTTCCAAGATATTCTCACACCTTTCCAAGATATTCCCACACCTTTTCAAAATCAGAAACATCAGAAATATCAGAACACTTGGAAGTACTTTGACTTATAATTCTTATATTCACTTAACCTTTTGACTTTCACTTACAACATTTATCATTTCACTTAAAATGCTTCTTTCAGGTTCATTCCCATAATATTACAGATAACATAATATGAGTATACCTCCGCCCATAGTACAGTGACTCCATAAACCGTTGCAATGTTTGGCTGCTTTTTGGTTGGTGTGATGTAGTGCCAGGGGAGGTGGGAATCTCGCTTAGCCTTGGTGGGCCGCTTTGTAGCATTGGTTCCTGGCTACAAGATGGTGCCTTGGTCATGTGATCAGGTACAGTGGCTGTGGAGATATGCCTATTTCAAAACAGACATGTCATTGCAACAGTTTATTCACTCTTAGCCCAGACAGTGGGATCTTAGCCAAATGAAGGAATAGTTGCTATTGTTTGGGCATACAAATGAAGATACACATATAAACATTGTGTCTGAGTTTAAAAAAGTTCACACACTATCTTCTTTCTTAGTGGAGATGAATGAAAAGTCTAATAGGAGACTAGCAGCTGGGTCCTAGACAATCCTATCTTCCACAGGTCACAGTCAGCAGTTTGTTAAAACAACAACACAAAAATAACAAAAGAAAACTACAAAAGGCTGATAATGTGAGTGTTCATTGCAAGGTGATGGTGATTTGCACTGCTAAATACTTCACCACTTTCTCTTGGATGGTTGGGTTCAACAGGTAGCAAAGGCTCCTAAAGCTTTGCTAGAGAATGAATGAATGGTTTCCTTGACATGTAATGATATACAGAGTCTTGGAAAAATGGCAATAGATGGGTTCTACCTTGAAACAGGGATGGATTATGGACTTGGTGGACAAGAAATGGGCTCCTTAGACACAGTCTACAGCCTACTAACTTCATTCCTTTGACTGGCTTAGCGTTGACTATCAAACTGCTTGACCTATAGCACTCTCTGGCTAATATTGGGTCACTGAGCAGCTAGTGCAAGCGATTACAGTGCTTAGGTGTTATGAAGCTGTTGGCCATAGCAGTATCAAGTTGTGAAGCATGAGACACCTTAGAAGTAGTTGACCATTCCATCTGGATGCGTTTGATATTTTGAAGCTGGGTAACCTGGCCACAGCTCCCTTTGTTTGCTCTGGAAGACCCAATAGAGAGACTGCTCACCATCGCCCTCTGCTTAATGTATGTGAAGTCACCCATAGATGAAGGGACATCAGCACGCACCTAGAGTCATCCTTGCCCTTTTGTGTGGGTTAATGTCTACCACTTCCAGGAAGGTGTCTTTAGCCTGAACAAAGTGCTTCCTCTGGCTGATTCTTGACATTTGTTGGAAAGAGTTCAGGGCAAACAAATTTTGAAAGAAAGCAGATGAAGGGCTCAACAGCTCAACTCAGGTAGCAGGGTCAGCTTATATATGGATGCATGCACATTGCACATGCATGTTTGAGTCAAGTGTAACATCTGAATTTGAAACTTGAATGTTGGAGTTTGCTGCTGCATATAATATGTACCATATTCAACTCTGTCCATGCTGACGTTGACTGCAGCTATATTGATGACCATTTTTGTTGGCAGTGCTGTAAGATATATGATCCATTTTTAGAAATATTTCAAGAAACACGTGCAAAGCCATAAAGTCCAAGATGTACAAAGAAGGTGACAATAAGTAACAATAAGTTGACAATAAGTGACCATAAATGACTAAGTGTGAACAATGCAATAATATTGTGCCTAGGCCAATCAGCGCTTATGAACATTCCAACAATTATCCTCCTCATAGCCCACTGTGGCATAAGAGGGGAGTTTGCATTTTGACCCCACATGCGATTGCAGTAGTCTGTACCCCACCATGTATTTGAAGGGATCCCAGTTTTTGTCTTCCTCAATTGTCACAAAATCCTTCAGCAAGATATCCCTGACAGCTTGATGTGTGAGTTCATTTGAGGAGTTCTGGCCTCTGTTGATTGTGGAATAGAGCTTGGAAATCACCAGCTTGACACAGCTGACATATGGGGTAAAGTCATTGGTCACTATATTGGGCTTGGTTGTTTGACCTATTTTCTCCATGGTGATTTAGCGCAGTCTCCATCAACACTTTGTCTCTGTGAAGCTGGCCATTGGGGCCCACATACAAAACACAAATCCAAACAAGGACATAGATGAGTGATTCCAAGTCGTTGGCAAGGGTATGCCCATGTGAGGTCTTATATCCACAAAGGATATTAATCAACATAAAAAGTATTGTGCCCTGAGGGGGAGGGAAGTTAGCACAATCATGGCGGTGTGTGACTCGTCCGCTTACCGTGCAGTTCCTGGGACTTGCCCCAAGGTTTTGTTCAAGAAGGGTTGCATAATCAAAGTCAATGAGAAGACCACTTTGGAGTGCTTTTTCACAGATGAATTTCTCCCTCATTTCCTCATTTTGCATAGCAATCTCGTTGGGCTGCACACCCCCCCAAGCACGATCACCACTAGTTCCAGCACCACCACTAGTTCCAGTGCCACCACACTACTCTCCCTCACCACCTTCCCCCTCAGTGTCACTCTCATTTTGGCTATTGCTTTCAGAAGAATCACAAATGTAGAGCATAATATTATTGATACTAATGTCACAATGGAAAATGTTGAATTTCTCCATGAGAGCATGATGAACTGTAATTTGTAAGGCTAGATAGAGCTGGAGTGTTCATAGAAATGTGCCATCGATAACATCAATTAAGGCGCTGAGAAGCTCCCGAATACTCATGGAATTGTAGATAGATATACCAACTGGGCTGTAGGAGAAGTCAGTGATGAATTCATTGCTCACAGTTGGGATGTGCTGCTGTGATAGCAGCGGTACGGCAGTTAGCCGTTATATCAGGTATGCCATTGATCCAAACTGACCAAGCTTCAATGAGCTTGGGCACTCCCTTCAGCCCCTTTATTCTCATGAGCATCTCCTCCTCATACATTTCCCTGCCACAGTGCATCCCAGAATTCTTTACAACATAGGTCCGCTTCCTTCAGCAAACCTGCCAGTGCAAGGTAGCCCTCCCACAAATCAAGTAGACAAAATACAGTGAGCCACAATAGCACCTCAATGCCTCACCAGAATTCAATGGAAAGGACATCATTCAACTTGGAATAGCCCAGAGAATGTATTCCAGTTACCCCAGTGGCAAAACAACAAGGTTTGGAATTTTTGATTTTCAAGGGTTACTGGGATTTTGGTACAGGTACGTATCAAGCTTCTACACATGATTTAGCCATCAAACACTATCCCTGCAGCGGTGACACAGCCCCCTTCTGGCTATAGCTTTGTGTCCTTTGTGTTATGAACACTTCTTATCTAATCATATCACATGATCATATCTTATCTTACATGTCACATGACCTATGTTTCTATCTATGCCTAGAATATTCCAGAACTATGACATCACTATGACATCATGCATTATGCTTACAACATCTCTTTCATTTCAACATTATGTTCCACAGACTTTTACCACATAAAGTAGTTTATCTTACACACACAGCTTGGTCTGTGCACTTTATACAACAGTATATATAGTGCAATACAATACCCAGAGAATTCAGTCAAGTTCTCTTTGGGTTTCCACCTCAAACATCAACTAGCTCTAAGTCAGTATCTTGGTAGGACGACTCAATCTATTATTTGGGTTTAGGGTGTCGCAAACACTTTGTACCTAATTATCAACACCTGCCATCTCCATAACCCCACCAACCTTCATTGGCTGTGCTGAAGAAGACAAGAGCCATGATTAGCCCACTCAAGACAAGGGAGAGCAGCAGCCTTAGGAACTGGACAGGTAAACCTGTGGATGTCAGCGCCCCATACTTGTACTGCAGGTTTGGTGGCTGGTGGGAGAGCACTACACTCGCATGCACAGTGCATTCCCATTCGTGTTTGCACACGAAAGTGGGGCGAGGGTGGTAAGGTGATGCCGAGGGAGCAAACAGGCAGGGACAGTGCAAACCAGTGCAGATGGTGCAAACCAGTATAGGGGGGATGGATGAGTAGGGTGGGTGAGGATGATGATGAGAAGGGACAGTGAAGATGCAGGTGGAGACAAACATGAACACAAACAAAGTCAGACACAAACAGTTTCCATTCATGTTTGCATTTGTTTGTGTCCACAATGGGAGGCGATGGGAGGGTGAGGGTGAGAGGGGTGAGGGATGGCGAGGGGAAAACAAGTGGGAATGGCACAAATGGGTGAAATGGTGCAGACAGGTTGGGACAGTGCGAATGAGTAGGGATAGTGCATTTGGGTGAACGGCATGAATGTGAGGGTGCTAGTAGCAGGGTGTGAACGAGCTGGGGGGCACAAACAAGTTGGAAGGGGCATGAGCTGAGGAGCGAAGGTGCGAATGGGGTGAGTGGGGTATGAACGAGCTGGGAGGGTGCAAGTGAGTTGGAGGGGGTGCAAACAGGTTGAGGGAGGTCCAAATGAGCTGGGGGGGGGTGAACAAGTTGGAATAAGTGTGTAAACTGTATTGAAAACATGATGGTAACTACAACAAATGAAATATCTAAGCACCAGAACCAGGGAGCTCCAAGTTTCCTGCCTTTGCCAACCCAAGATCTTCTTCTGTGTACTCTAGGATATTGATGGCCATGCTGAAATTGATATTGAACTAGTCCTGGAGATCTGATAACTGGAACCACTTGAGGCTAAGGTGATTCAGGTAATGGAGGCCTCTCGCCTTGAGAAGGTGTCCAAATGGCATATAAATGATTTTGTCCCAATTCTGCCCATTATGTGTGTTGAGATACAAAAACCACTCAATGTTGTCAGGAATGGACCTGACAGGTGAACTTGAGCATGATGCACTGTTTTGTGGCGAGGCAAGCCCAAGCTAGCCTGATGACTGACCTGAGACTGAGGTGCTTGTGGCGGTAGCAGTGGCCAGGGTATACTAGTGCTGCCTTGTGGTATGAAAAAGATTGGGTAGCCATTGAACCCAAATCCACCTGGCTGTCCCATTGACAGCATACCAGCCAGCTGATTATTGTTTTGCAGGCACAAGTGCACAGTGTTAAGTGAGAGACTTATTGGCTTTTTATCAATTGTTGCGGTATCTTCCATTTAATCAATATACCACTAGTAAAGCAAGCTCAAGTTACTGTCAGAAAATACATACAATTTTGATGGCCCAAAATGACAGGTTGCTGATCGTCAATGGCTGACAGCCACCACCATTTCTTGAAGTATAGTACCACTTGTTGGTCTTGGTCCCATTCTTTGAGTGTTTGTCACACTTCCATTGTTCTTGGAGCTCTTTGATTTATTCTCGATGGCAGTTGGCTCCATCAAGCTCTCCAGCAGAGGTTGGTTTCTGCTTGGCTGCGCCAGATGTTGTGCCCAAAGCTTTTTGAGCCCTGAAAGAAATGATATGAGGGATGGAAGGATGAGAACAAAGTGTACTGACACCTTTGTTAGAGGAGGTGTGGGGACTACCACCCCCAATGGAAGCATCCTCAAAGTGGATGACTGGATTCTTTGGTGCACAGGTTGACATGTGTCCGCTAGGGAGATGTCCAGGTATGATGATAGATTGTGGACGACCTTTGAATAAAGTGAATTCTTCTGTTGTTTAAATTGAAGTTGACACCTGCTTTGCCTTGTTGGCATCTAGACAGTACTGGAGGTACACCAGTGTGGGAAACTGTTCTATCTTCTCAGCAACAATGTCACAAAGCACGTTGAGGGTGATGATGGAGGAAATCAAGAATGGGGCATTTGAACCATCTGGATAAGGGGCCATGCACTGGATAGTAAAATTCTTTGGAGCTATAAACAGAAATACAAAATGAGTTGCAGAATGTTACGACATGGAGAAAGCTACTTACCATCATTATCAGAGTTGTAAATCTCAACTTGGATGATGGTCTTGCTGGTCTGTCACTTCTGAGTTAGTTTTGAGGCCCATGATTTGGATGCCAGGTAATGCTGCTTGAAGAGGTAATCTAGCTTGAGATCGGACTCCTTGCTATCAGACCCGACCTGTGTAGTACCATCCTGGTCTTCCATGATGTCCATCTTCTCACTAGCACCCTCCAAGTCTTCATCAAGTTCATCCAACTCAACATATCCAGGTTCACTTGTCCCCGCAGCAGTGATCACACTCAGGAATTGATCTGCATTCCTGAGTGCATCTTGTGGAAGCATGAAAATGTCAATGTCTTCATTCATTGTCGTAGAGTCAGCTTTGTCATGCTCAAGAATAGGAGTGAGGTCACCAAGGGACGCTACTGGTACAGCATTGTATGAGGTTGAACAACTTGTGCACTGAGTTTGCAAAGAGATAACTGGGGCAGGTATTTGGCATGAAAGAACTGCACCCATCTTCTTCAGTAGATGCTGGTTCATCATTGAAAACTTGCTTCAGGAGGTAGTGAAGGTAGAATGAGCCCTTCGGTTCTTGATAGCTTGAGGTTTGGGTGGTGGTTCACTGGTATCATGAGTCACAGAGCGAGTAGTGCTCTCTTGAAATTGACATTTGCCCGAGTGACCACATTTTTCACATCAGTGACAGGCCTTGGCTCCAGGAAGTACCTTGCACTTCACTTTTCTGGTTCGACACTTTGAATAGGCTCCAAGTCGCCTTTTCACACCTGGAAAATAAAGAGATGAGTGATGTACAGTTAGATAGGATAGATTTACCTGTATCAGCTTGGGGTCGTCCTTGATCAGTAAGTGACGGTCCTGAGTCACTGGGCTCAGTGATGCTGGCCACCCTCTGCTTTGTGGGCATGGTACTGGACAGGTTGTGGTTCAAGTGCAAGGGGTGGGAGGACCACAAAGCAATGTACTTGTATGCACCAGCTACTAGGCTTGCCTTGTGTTGGATAATGTTGGATGTACAGCCAATCAGTCATTGCTACACACAATAGTAATATAGAAGTGACCTGCTTACAGAATGGCACAAAGACATGGGGTGTCAATGAGGCAAATGATGTTGTGTCACATGTGTTGGAGGTACTATGTGACTTGACTTACTACATGAGACGTTCAGACATTACAACACACCCACTGGACTGGATGTAATCACATGGTTCCAACAACAATGATATTTCATAGGACTACATAAAAAACATGAATTATATGTAATCACAGTGTGCATACCAGCCAAAAATGTCCATGGGTGTGATGATGTACAGTGCTCGAAGGAGGATGATGTAGATCTCTTCATCTGACAATTCCATCAAGGCCAGTCTAGTGTAGTCACCATTCCTACCTAAGTGATACTTCATGGCTGAGAAGGCAAGCTCAATTAAGTTGAAGTTTGGGAAGTAAGATGGAAGGAACTCACATCACATACCTCTGCATATTGTCAATTTGTGTTCACAAATACACACAATAAAAAAGGCTTACCTAGATTGAATGAGGTCCTGGATATCAGAGTGCTTGTGAATCACACAGTTATCCATTACAATCACAGAATTTGGGGCGGGATATGGCTGCATGTTGTAGAGTAATCACTCAATGAATTGTTTGAATCTGTTGCCACAAAGTGAATCTTCAACCACGTCACAGTGCAAGATACCATCATTGAGGGAGATTGCAGGAAGAACAGAGAAGCTACAAATCATCAGTAATAATTAATGAGGTCAAAATGTAACTTACTACTGACCGCATATAAAGAATGCTTTGTGCTGTGCCTTTGTACCCCAAATTGACCATGCATAGCCACGATAAGTCATGCGGTGGTCCACAGAGCTTTTGTCCACAAAAGCCAATTACACAGCTTCATACAAACCAATTTGAGCTAGATAGTCCAGTCATTTTTCAGCACTCCTTTTTGCTGCAACTCATGTAATCTAGAAGAGTAAGAAAGATACAAAAAAAAGAGATAATTACTTACTTTTTTCATGGTGAATCCTTTGCTGTGAAGTGTTCTCCAAATAGTCAAACACATGACCTGAACACCACATGATACAGCCAACATTTCTTGAAGTTCATCCAAGTACAAGTCTGGGGCTTTCTCAATGGTACCTAGCAGAAACTATATAGTACTTTATTAGCGACCAAATAATCATATTCACAGCCTAGATAAACATACGTCAACATCAACGTCTTGAAGATGTCTGTTAGAAATTCAGTTTTGTTTTTCTGGCTGGTTATCTTCATTGGGGACTGTCCCATATGTGCAAAAGTATGCTTGGACTTGTTGGATAGTATGGTTAGATACATTGAGAGCTGTGGAGATCTGATCTTGATTCAACATCTGGGAGAGCTATATAATGGCCCATTGAATTTCAGAACTTGTTTTTTGACCTTGGGGCATGTCTATGGCATGTACTTGATGGCTGAATCATGTGTAGAAGCTCAATACTTACCTGTACCAAGATTCCAGTGACCCTCAGAAATCGAAAATTCCAAATCCCATTATTTCACCACCAGTGCAACTGGAATACGTTCTCTGGGCTATTCCGAGTTGAATGGTGTCCTTTTCATCAAATTCCAGTGAGATGTTGAGGTGCTATTGTGGAAGGAAAATGGGAGGTATAATTTTTACTAAATTTCACACGCTGCCAAGCTAAGCAAAAAAGACAATAAACCTCCCATTCCACATTCCTATATCTATTGCTGATCTCCTGTTATTACTTAGCAAGCACTTCTCTGCCCATCATATATATATCCTTCTTTTTTCCTTTGGATTCCTCAGTCATTCTTTGCCCTCCTTAGGCAGCAACTGAGGTGAGTTCCTTTATACCTATTTACTACTCCTAGCTAATTCTGAGTAGTCCAGGCAATCCTTGCCCTTTCATAGTTTTTGTCACAAGTAATTATGGAAGATCCATCAGATGATTTTGTATGTGATTTCTGCAACTTGGATCTCACCAAGCATTTCTTGGAAGGAGCACAGTTGGGGCATGATAGGGCAAAAGTGAATGTAGGATCATATTCCACATCTTGGGGGAGTCCAAACAACAGTATACACAGCATGTGCAGTAGCATATGAGGACTTATGTATATTATAGCTGTGGGAACGGATAACTCCAGAGTGATTGAACATATGAAGACGGAAATCTTGATTCACTATGGAAAGTGTGAATAAGAAACATTGACAATTCTGAGCTGTATGGTGATGAAGTGAGCTTTAGGAAGAATATAACACCTTTCCAAGTGAATTCTGAAGGACCATGTAGGGCAGGTGTATTGGGAGGTACCTGACAGGCCATGATGTTCAGCTTCAGTGCCAGCGTGTGTGAGTGGACCATCACACTTCATTGAACTTGCTTTCAAGTTGACACAATCCCCAACATGGACTTGCAGGGCATCCATTATGCTGTTAAGCCACTGAGCGACCTTGTTCGTCTCCTGCTGCTTACACTTAGATCCCTTTATGGACCTCTGAACAGACTTGTGCCTGGTGCCAGTCGTGCAGGCCTTACAAGACAACCCAGCACCTGAGCTCTTGTGAGACGACTTAGTGCCTGGGCTCTTGTGAGATGGCCCAGCATGTGAGCCTCAAGCTCAGAGGATGTGAGGAATTGTGGTTGACTCCCAGCACAGTGGATCGGCAACATAGAGTGGCTGGTTATCATACTTGAGCAAAGGAAAATCTTTTATGGGAGGGAGAAAAGTGCTGGTTGATGGTGAGGATTTGTTACATTGATCGATGATATAATGATCTTGTGGATTTTGCAGGGGGTCTTCCTTCAAAGTGGCACCATCGAGTTCAACAAGAAGGTTATTGTTGATCTCCACCACTTTGAAGTCTTCCTGGTTGTAGGAATGGATATTGTTTTGAACTTCAGAGGTGTCTGCATTACCACTTGGTGTACGGGACATCATGGGGTGGAGAGTGGCATGTCTGCAAGGGTGTTGACAAGGAGGGCACATTGTCTTTGGGTTTTCTGTGCACACAAGACTTGATCCTGGGCACTCCCTTCTCACACAGGATTCTGTGATGTCCACAGCAAATATTTCCACATCAAGTGAACAAGGTGTATAAACTACCTAGGGACATGTGACAATCAATAAAAAGATTCCTTGTTTCAATATTTGTTAAGCCAGAACTCATTAGAAAACTCATAACTTGTGTGGTGTGTCAGATGGGAATTGGCCTCCTTCCCAAAATGTGGTATGACATGAGCCGGCGACCGAATATGACACAAAGGAATGACATCTCCTACTTGGTCACTATTGCTCCTGATAGTGCATTTCAATATGTACATCCCAGCAACAGCATCAGTTGTATTGCCTGAAGGGGAAGGCATGGAATTGAGGTGTTGGATGTAAGCAGGAAAGATATTGCTATGAAGCAGGTGAAAAATGATATGAAGTTGCACAACCATATATGTACAGTGACTCCATAAACTGTTGCAATGTTTGGCTGTTTTGTGATTGGTGTAATGTAGTGCCAGAGGGCGTGGGAATCTCGCTTAGCCTTGATGGGCCAGTTTGTAGCATTTGTTCCTGGCTACCAAATGGTGCCTTGGTCATGTGATCAGGTGCCGTGGCTGTGGAGATATACCCATTTAAAGATAGACATGTCATTGCAACAGTTTATTCACTTTCAGTCACAAGTAGGGTATATGGGAAATATCAGTACTTGGTATAGCCTCCTTTTGCTTTAAGCACTGCCTTAACCCTTCTAGACATGCTTTCAATCAATCCCTGACACATGGCAGCTGGTATCTTGTTCCACTCCACCTCAATCCTCTCCACCGTGATTCAATTTTAACTCCAAGGCTGTCAAATATATCAACAAAGCTATAGCCAAGCGTCACAGTCAAGGTCTTTCCATTTTGGATGGTGAGTTGAGATGTGCTGCAGTGCAATAGCTCACAAACAATTGCTCTTATCATAGGTTGGTGGCCTCAATATACAGTTGAGATTACAAAATTTGTAAGTCATTGAAATGTTTCAGGGCTAGCTGACCCTCAGCTTTTCAGCTTTGGGAGGATATCGGGAACTGGCGCTCTGCCATCAAGAAGAAAGCTCATACCTGTGTTGGACAGCTCTATCAGTGGGATTATCTAAACTGTGGTGATGTAAACACCAGCATTGCCAAGGACCTTCTCAGTGGAGGTGCATTCTTGAAGGATGGAATGGATGACAAGGTAAGTGTAAAAAATTTCAGTGAAGGAACATTAGCAATACCTATTTAGGGTCATACCAATAACCTTGCACATCCCACACTTTCAAGTCTCATTATCGGCTTCTTTTACACCGGTGCCAACAGTGTTGGGAACTTGTTCCCGGAGGTTTTCAAAAATCAAGTGCCACGCACGACCGTTGCACTCACCACCACCACAGTAACATTTCAGTTTGTTGTCTCATACATTTGGCTGACTTTTTACAGTTGAAGGTTGCCCTCAACGAGACTGCTGCCGGGAGGAAAGATGTCAACTTTAGGTGAGATGTCTACTCCAAAGTATACTCAACAATGATCCATTAAGGTAAGCTGAACTAGTCTGGGTAGGAATAACTAGGCCATGAGCTAAGTGATAGAGGGCGGATTGTT
>MU121241.1:0-21689 GCA_014904835.1 Paxillus ammoniavirescens
CATTGCTTAGCTAAACATCTTATATAATCTACCATTCTGGTACTTTTCTATGTTGGCAACAAAACTGTTGCAATGAGTACCCTTCATTAATTTGTAAATATATCCGGATGGTGTAGAGATTACATAAGCAATGTATATATTTTTGGAAGGCCCTGACCAAGAGCTTTCTAATGATACTGGGTTTATAAGTATATGCTTTATGGTTTTCTAGATATTAGCCAAACAATGAAAACCTGCACAACATTGCAACACTTTTGTTGCCCACTGTAATGGTAAGTACATGATTACCTAAGCTGTATGTCTATGTTTGTATTCCAACACAGGGTGTCTCATGCCAGGTCATTCCGGCAGGCAGGAACTGTTCCACTTCTTTCTGAAGGTCCTGGTGGGACCGCTTAATGTATTGACAGGTCAGCAATTGGATACTGAGTTAGGTATTGACACTCATCTTCTTAGCCTTCCCCTTCTCTATCATGATGTAGATCAGACAACAATGGCTGGGAGTGATCCAGCCACAATGAAGAAGGGACAAATAGATCTGTCTCTAAAGGGTCTCCTACTAGACAAGTGCACAGAGAAGAGAGAGGTAAGAAGGATGACTCCTAAAAGCCAGAGATAGGTGAAGAAGGAGGGATCAGGAGCACAACTTGTGAGCAAGACATAGCTCTGCAACAAGTATGCTGCAATCTGAGGAAGCCCTGCCGGACCTGGGCCAGAAAAGCAGTTTCTGCAAACTCAGAGAGCTATCAGATGTTGAACCGAGCCTCTTAGATCACCTCAGCAGAGACTAGATGGTAGTTATTGTTGAAGGTGAATTGCTTATATAATGCTACAAAAAGCGGATATAAGCTAAGAAAAGGTAATGGTAATAGTCCACTACAAGCACAGGGCAACCCAGTTCCCTACAACAACCTCCATTTTGCTCTTCGTTGTCGCATGGGACAACATCAACCGCCCCCACTCCTTCTTCCACATATTTCTCTCTTCCTCTAATCCCTCCCCATCTCCTGGCAGCGTCAACATGACAGCATGGATCTTGCTGATAGCAGCCACAAAGGCCTTCTTGGCGGCCACCTTCTCAGCCGCTATGGGGTTAACAGGGGCAGATTTGAGGATTGAGGACAGTGAGAAAATCAACATTGTTTTTATGGGTGGGTGAGGTAGTTTGGATGTAATGGGGAGAAGGAAAGGAAGAGGAAAGAAGGAACTCCATACTGGAAGACCCCCAACAGCCATGAGGTAGCCATATGGCTTCCATGTGCATGGTCATGTGACTGACTGAGGACAGTCAGCAGCAAAGTCCCCCACAGATGTTGGGAACTGACATTCCCTACGCCTGCAAACATCCTTCGTCTGGATATTTGATATCATACTAACTCCTCCTAAGGCCATGATCTGTTCCCTCAACTCTCCATCCATGATTTGTACAGTCCATCGCTCAACCTGCTCTCACCTGCTCTCACCCATGCCCTGCTATGCACAGAACCCATCTTCACTTACAGGTTCAGTGCTCTTCCACCACCCGGGTCCGTCCTTGTCCATCCCAATCTGTTGGTAAGTCTTGGCCACAAGCCCCATTTGTACGTGTATGTAGCTTCTTTGCCTGTTATCAAACTTATACCTTTACCTGCCCCGTTTGGGTACTTATCCCTTATGTTTTGACTTTGTTTGATATAGTCATGGGTATGCCCAGACTATAAAAGTCTGTACCTAGTCTTATTGAATCTTATATTCTGTCACCATGCACTTAAGGTCCAAGCATAAGTAAGAACGATGACAATGAGCCTGCTCCAATGCTATTTGCCTTCTATTCAACTACTCGCTATCTGCTCATTTACCACAGAATGGGTCTGGATTGCTTCTATCTCTCAACCCACCATTCTTCAGATCAACAGCCTCACCCTTCCAGGGTTCTGCTCACCAGTGAATCCCTTTAGAGTCGAACTTATCACACCCTTCTTTATCATTCTTTGCTTTGTCCTAACCACTTAACACCCAGGAAGAACTTAGTTTCTTTCAATGTTATCACTGTCTTTGTTGATTGCCTCTTCACTCCCTCAACTCCTTGACTCTGCTCCCCCTAGACTTCCCTCGCCATTTTCACATCTGCGACATGCTAGGTAGTGCATGCAGCCTCCTTGAGTTCTTGCTGGGTCTGTTGGCAAGTTGGTCACCTCAACATGTGTGCTGTCTGCTCAACTGGTATGATGAGGTGGGTATGAAGATATACAGTACCTGGGGTCCACTGTGAGTAACCAAAGACTAACTACAGTGGACTCTGAGGACTATGGGTGACCTAATGTAAACAAATGTAAACAGATAAAGTAAACTGCAAAGTAGAAGTTACAAGTCATTGCTCTGCTTGGGCAGAGCAATGGGGACAAGCTGAAATGATCAACCAAGTTGGTATGTAGGGTAAGTTGAGGTGTAGAATTGAATGATATAGGTTAGAAGTGAAAGAAAGTGCTGGTTAGCACTATATGAATAAGATAAGGTGTAATATGGGTATAAAGTGCAAAATCACCACAAGTAACACCTCAGGCACCCATGCAGCAGTTATGATATCGTCCAATTTAACTTCCTTGCCCTCAAGACCATAACCTTGCAGTTCCTCCTCAGACATTGGGGACCTTGACAATATGGTGTCCACAAGCTCTTTGCCATATGGAAACCAAAAGGGTGATATATATATTCCAACCTTTTTTGGAGTGGTATAGATTTGTGTGCTGATTGTTCCTCATAGTGTGAAGTTGACATCCAATGGATGGGGAAATGACCATATCAGTCAAGGGACCAGCAGATCTGGAAATCATAATTATTATTGTTTGTTAATTTTGAAGGGGCCTTAATCTCAATAGTATGGGTGTTTTTGGTGAGGTCTGCAGACCACTGGAAAATGAGTCCATTTGCACAAATGCTGGATACAACACTTTGCATGAGTTCAAGCTTTGGAATCTGCCAGTGGTCAATAGCCTTCTTATTTCCTCTTCAGACTCCTGCAGCAAGGATTGCATTTTTGTGAACATGAGAGCTTTCTCAATTCTCTCACAGCCGTCTTTGCTAATCACAGGGGAGAGTGCCACGTAGCAGAAGTCTATTAGAGTGTAGATGGCTGCTATGACTCCCTGTGGTGCAGCACCAGATATGATACAGACAATGTAGTGCTCTATGTGCCAGTGTTTCTTTCCAGTGACCTGATTGGCTCAAGATATTCCCACCCTAAAGTGGTGATATCCTGTGATGGGCTGAAGCATGGAGAATTGGAAGTTGATTTCTTTGGCACCAAGTATATTGATACACCAACGAACATCATGGTCCCAAAATTGTTTGTGCAGGTGATGGACAGGCTCAGGGGTAAGGAAGACAGATGGATTGGAAAGTGGCCAGTCATGCCAGAATGACTTATCGACCCTGTTTAGACAATACCTGTCACATTGCTTGAAATATGCTTTGACATCTTTGGGATTAGCAGTGAGTGTTACAATATATAGCTACCCCCTATCTTTTTCCCTTCCTTCTGTCTCCTTTTATGGTGTTCCCTTATCATTTTGTCATTTTCCATATCGTTCTAGACTGATCTGTTGTTGGCTCAACCCAACTTCCATCTTAGGTAGTCTTATCCAGTCTACCCAGCTTATTCCCTGAAGGCTGTGCCTTCCATCCCCTTCCATCACATTCTGGCCAATGACCTTATTCCCTCTGCATGGTCTGTGCGCAACCACAGACACTGTATATATCAGCAGTTGTACTGAGTTGTACTTTAGCTTATTCTATGCAATCCAACATTGCATTCAGATCCTTCTGCTCCTAAGGTCTCAGTCACCTCTGACAACTGCTGATATTCTTTGACAACTAAATATAGTTCATCGTTAACAACAATAGTGACTAGAAAGGTCAATTGTTACCTTGGTCGAGCACTCTAGTGTCGCTCCACGTAACAGTGAGGCACAACAGCTGATGAAGTATCTGATCACCTGTGTGAGGTGGGTGCCAGAAACTGTCACCAAACTGAGTGTACACAGCCATTGTGATAGGCGAGGTCTTGTTACAAAAAATTGACAACATCTGTACCTCCAGTGTGTTGACTATATAACTAGCGAGTAGTGTGAAACAACATCAATGAATGCCAATGAGATCAGTCATCATCACACCAATGGCAGCAGCAGTTTTCAGTGGAGCAGCACCAATGGATAAGGCAGTCTTCTAGTATACCATGAACAAACTGCTGACATACATAGAATTGTGTTCATGTATGGTCATGATACACTAGCACCACCCTATACACTTGTATACTAGAGCAAGGTATCACTGCAAGCAGACACAGTAGAATGTGTTTTCTTTATAACTTCTCAGCATGCAAAATGCTAGTCCTATAATTTATACCACACATTAGTACTTCCCATACGCTTATATCCCAGAGCAAAGTTTTACTTAAAGTGGAAATGCCAATAGTGTAGGATGTATTTACCTTATAACTTCTTACTATGCGACTCTCCAGCTCTATAACCTATACCACTGGAAAGAGATTGTCATTACACACATAACCATATTTTTTCTTGGTTATTTAGGACCTCCCATTGAATTATAGCATTGATGCTTACTTAAACATGATACCAGCATTGACAGGCCCTTCACAGCCACTGGGACCTGACATGTGACAGATGTGCCTGCCAAGGACAGCAGTACCTACCCAGATGACAGCCCAATGACAGTTGACAGCTGTCTGACAGCCATCTGTCACTATCTGACTCACCTTGACTTATTTTGACTCACTCTGACTCATACCTACTCGGCATTATTCAACAAATCACTTGGCATGGCTCAGAATTGCCCTAAATGTGAGCACAGTCCATCTTAGCATCACTCGGCATGCCTTTATATAGTATTATCAAGGTATGGAAAGGTACCAGAGCACCTTTAAATGGATTTATCAAGGTACATAGCCACCTCCAAGTAGTATATACAGGGTACTGATTTGATAGTTCAAAATAATAACAATTCCAAGTTACCTATAATCTATCAGTGTTTGAGTGTGACTTCACAAGTCCCCCTTTAAGTGCAACTAAGAACTTAACTAGGGTACTATACTGTTAGTCCCTACCTATCCTAATTGACCTGAACTAAGCTACTAAGCACTTCATAACACCTAAGCACTGTAATCACTCATACTAGCTGCTCAGTGACCCAATATTAGCCAGAGAGTGCTATAGGTCAAGCAGTTCGATAGTCAATGCTAACCCAGTCAAAGGAATGAAGTTAGTAGGCTGTAGACTGCATCTAAGGAGCCCATTTCTTGTCCACAAAGTCCATAATCCATCCCTATTTCAAGATAGAACCTGTCTATCGCCATTTTTCCAAGACTCTGTATACCACTACATGTCAAGGAAACCATTCATTCATTCTCTAGCAAAGCTTTAGAAGCCTTCACTACCTGTTGAACCCAATCATCTGAGATATAGTGGTGAAGTATTTAGCAGTGCAAATCACTATCATCTTGCAATGAACACCCATGTTATCAGCCTTTCATAGTTTTCTTTTGTTATTTTTGTGTTGTTGTTTTAACAAACTGCTGACCATGACCTGTGGAAGATAGGAACGTCTAGGATCCAGTTACTAGTCTCCTATTAGACTTTTCATTCATCTCCACTAAGGAAGAAGACACCACTTGGTGTTGATGAACTTGGGGACTGGAAGCAGTGCAGCAAGCAAGAATGCCTTTGATGATTGCTCGAGCCACATGGTGGTCTGGATATTTGCAAGACCTAGTAAGAGAGGATGTGTGATGTGATCTCCACATCACAAAAATATTGGTTTTATCTGTGAACAGTATTGTGCCAAGGAGTATGGACCCCCAAGGGAGTTGTGACTATCCAATCACTTAGATAACAGGAACAGAAGGTGGGAAGCACCATATATACCTGCATATTCCATGCTACATTGCCCATCATCCACTCGCTGAACACTTGAATCAGGTGTGCAGCTAATGTATAAACTTTCCATGGAATTGAATCAATTTTTCCATGAAATGACAGATGACTATATAGTGATTCAAGGAGCTTGATAGTATCACCCCAGTACAGAAATATGAGTGACTTTGTAGGGTAAGAGATGGCTATTTCCTGGCATTTCCATATTGGCCCTTTGGGAAGAAGTTTCACACAGCCACAAAGTTTTTTTCCTGTCTGGAAAGATAATAGTAACACCTTAATCTGTAGTACTCAGGAGTATATCAAATTGAAAGGGTGAAAATGTACACACCAGGTCTAAGGCCAGGAATTTGTTGATTCCATAAAGGTCATCACATCTCCATATCCAAGTGCAGTGTCATTACTCTCCTCTACATCCTCCTCTATAGCTACCTCCACATTCTGTCCTATGTCTGCTTCATCAATGTCTATGGCATTCTGGTCCTCACATAGTTGGATACATGAGTTCTGGTGTGATCGCTGATTGTCGGCTTCTTTGGGAGAATCGAAATTCCTATTGGCAGTGACAACCTAAACTAGGTCATGTGTGAGTTGCAAACAAGTTGTCCTGGGCTGACTGAGGTGGCAAGTAACTCCAGAGGCAGTCTTGTAGTACTTGCCACAATTGGGACAGGAAGGCATCAAAGGAAGCAGACTCAGCAATTGCCGGTAAACCTTGCAATCTAAACAATGCCCCACTCCCAGGCTTTTGTCATAAAAAATCAAACTTACATTTCCATATCTCGTGATTCTGGCTTGAATTCAACTTGCATGTCCCAACCATCTTCACCTAGCCCTATCCATCTTTCTCCCTCTGTATTCACAACATCAAGCACAACTAGTGTCAGTTTTAGGGAATCTCAACTTCTAGCTGGGGAGGTGAGCCTACTTTGGATGATGTTGTACCGGGAGGACCAGAGGACCCAAAGAGGCAAAGACCACGAGGGAGAGGGTGGTGGCAAGGGGTGAGGTCCCAGGAGTCCAGGCACATAGACAACCTGAGGGACAGTTTGTACACTATGTCATCAGCTCAGAACCAGTTGATGAGCTCAATGCTTCCTTTCTATTCACTCTGGCTAGTCCATCTGGTAATGAGAGTGGAACTTCAATTCCCAGATGCACAAGTTTTACATCACTCAGCACTCTGAACTACATAGCAAGCATACGAGGTATCAGCACAAGAAGCAGTTCCATAACAAAAGACAGTATTTCTTCCCCCTCCTTACCTTCATCAGAAGTTGAAGACCTCCCCCTAATTACCCCTCACCATAAAAGCATATTATCATCACCCAGGGTGGCAAGACCAAGGAATAGGTGTTTGAGCAGTGCAGCCACAGTGGTCTTGGGAGCACCATTCAGATTAGGACCAGCGGTATTCATGCCACCCACAGTAGAGTTGGCTGGACCAAGCCACCAAACCAGAAGTCAAACATCACCCCCCTCACTGTCCAGTAGTTCTGCACAACTATATGACAAACCACTGCTGCTCTATTTTCCATCACAGAACCATGTGTCCCGTATTCAACAAGACACACCTCCACCACCACCCCCTCCTGCACACATACAGACGATGGCTGCAGTAGAGCCTGTACGAATAGTTTCACTGTTCCATGGTGACTATAGGAAAGAAGAAGAACCAGTAGAGTGGTTTGCAATGTTCCAGCTGTCGCTACCAAGCACGTGGAATGAGATGAGAAAAATTGAATGATTCCAGCTACAGCTCGTGCCCAGCAGCTATGCAGAGGAATGGTTCAACAAGCTCACCACAGCAGATATGGCAAACATGAACATGCTACATGCAGCCTTTTTCAAGAGATGGCCACCCACAAAAAGGCCCAAATGGACCAGAGCACATTCAGGGTCAGATACTTAAGGAGGAGGAGATTGGAGTGAGGATCCCAGATGGAAGGATGGGAGATTATGGAAAAAATGTATGGGCAGTAAAGGTCATGAGACTGGCACTAAGCATGTGTGATGTAGCAGGCCTGCTCATAGAGTATGCCATCGAGGAGGTACCAATACTACTAAAGGAACACCTCACATGTGAATACAATACATGGAAGGAATTCCTGGAAGTGGTATGATTGATCCCAAAGGAGAAACTCACCATGGGATGGAAGAAGTTGGCAGAAAACAGAGCATGAGATGATGCCATTGTGAACCTTCAGCAGCAAATAATGCAAATGTCTATATGTACACAAACCTCCACATGATCAACATACAGAGCAAATGCAGCAGTAACAGGAAGCCTACCCATGCCAACAACCACTCTCACTACCAGAATGGGAGTCGCATCAGGCACACAGCATCCATATGGAGTCACAAACATGGTGGGGAATCAAGAACTAGCACCTTTCAGAACCCCACTAACCAGGACTCAGATCATGAAAATGGCAGCCACAATTCTGCAAAGACCTAGCATGGAAGCTGGCCAACGACTGTATGAAGCAGATGTTGAAAACTGGCACTGCATGCATGGAAATGACTCCCTGTCATTAGCATGGGCCTACCCCATGCGCCCAAGCACAGCAGTGATAGGGTTAGATGAATGCTTTATGTGTGGTATGGTAACAGAACCACCACACACAGGTCAAAACTGCACATCCACAAACCCCATTTGACCATGTGGAAGCAGATGGCAACAACTCATATCAGGAATGCTTAGATGCACAAACCAGCTCAGACCAACACCAACCCCAGTTCAACATGTCTGGCCAATGACTACACAACCTTATCGTACAACAGTGGCACCAACAGTATACATGGTAACACTGTATTGGGGAAATCCTGATATAGCACGGCAGTGGTGAGAGAGCCTCACCTTACTGATAGACTGTTGAGGACAGGAATTGGTTGTGAGGTATCCTTGATGAGAATAGAGGAAGAAGTGTTCCTGTATTGGAGACCTATGGTACTAGGCGTAAAGCCTCAGTATTTATACATGAGTGGTCTACGCACAGATCATGTATCTATGAGTTTAGTCCAGTAAACTGTAGTGATATACTACTATGTGTAGTAAGTATAGAATCTCATAGAATGGTGTAGAAAGTCTATGAGTAAGCTATGAGTAATCTCAATAGCGTGAAAGCATCACATGTCCAGAACTTCAGTACTGTAAGTAACTGGCTTACATGTGACTATTTCGACACACTGAATGAAGACTGGGCCATAGAACCAGCAAGCATTGATCAGGAAGGTAACTGAGACTATGCGATGCTGGAAAACTACCTGGGGCTACTGCCATTGATGGACCAGCTGTAGTCTATGCCAATAGTCCATCATATGATGAACCAATCTCTGTGGACACTCCAGTGAGGTTGGCTAAACTAGTCTAAGAAGGTACTAAGACCAGGCCAATAGAAGGGGGCAGGGCACGAACAGTTTGACCCTTGAGGGAAGCTGTGAGCACTAAGGCAGAAAAACAAGTCACCTCCTTCTCGCAAGTGGAACAAGAAAGGTTCACAGTGATTGACTGAGTGAAAGTGAAGAACGAAGAAAAAAAAGGATAAGTGATGTGAGAAGGGAGCTTCAGGTCAAAACCCGGGGGTGAAGTGAAGTGGTTCAAGGTAGGGCGAGTCGTCGTCAAAGAGCATGAGTTCTCGAGCTATCGATGGGTGAGCTCGTGAGTGTAATAGGAGCTTAGCTCTCAGGCGTTCACAGATGGTGGGTAAGAGAAGAGTACAAGGGATCAAATTCTGGGACTATTGCCCAACAGCAAACAGTAAGATACGTGAAAAGTGGTCGAATAGAATGTAGGTCGAAAGATAGGTTGATTCATGCGCTTTGGTGCCTAAGTACAGGGCTTTATAGTCTGGGCATTCCTGAGACTGTCTGACATGTTGTGCGATTAAGTAATCCTACTAAGCCCATTGGGTATTATGGTGTGGTACATTGTAGTGGTCGAGAGAAGGGAAGGAGAGAGAGGGAGAGAGAAGTGGTATATCACTTACTGGCAGGGGTACGACTGATACGGAAGGTATGAGGACGCATGAGTGGGCAAGGGTCCACAAGCGAGTTGAGGGCCAGTATGGGCTGTTGTGTAGAGATATATGTGTTGGGAACACTGGTTCCCTACACTGGGAAATTTACCTACACAATTGAACTCTTTCATATCCCCAACTTCCCAAGTTAACATTAGTGGGCTGTCCTCGCAAACCTCTATGCTTTCTGCTCAGACTTCTACATGTTCTTCTCAAACTTCTATGCTTTCTTCTCAAACTTCTGCACTTTCTTCTCAAATTTCTTTATGCTCAGACATGCCTATAGATCAACTGGGTAATAGGTCGCAATTCCCTGCTAATGTACACGACAGCAAGCAAAGCGTACAGATGGACAATGTACAAAAGACCACCAGTAATGTACATATAGTTTCAAACGAAGTCACCGACGTCTATTTGTTGGATGAGACAGAGCAACTGATTAGAGCAAGAACTAGCAACCCATTTATCACAGTCACAAGTCTACGAGGACCACAAGGTGAACAAGTTTGCTTTCTGGCCATAGTGGACAATGGAGCAATGATCAATGCAATCAATACAGCACATCAGTGAATTGCAAGACACCTAGCCCCACTCAATTCATCAAGCAGAACACTGAGAATGGCAGATGGCACACTGGTACCGTCATTGGGCGTATGGTCAGGCATGCTTGAATGGGGCCCTATGCAAATTCACACAACCTTCAAAGTATTTCCAAGTGGTGGATCATGGTGTATGCTAATTGGAAAACCCCTCCTAGAACAATCAATGGCAGTTCACAACTATGGAATAGATTCCATCTTACTCTCAATGGATTTGGTTATGGGATGGGTGTATAATTTTAACACATTCCAACCACTTCCAGTTCTCACATTACCTACAGCTATTCCCTTCCCATCAGTTGTGCACTTCAAACTGCTGACAACACAAATGTCAGAAACAGTCCAGACAACACCCTCAGCCGCCACCAATCTAGTGGAAATGCATAGCGTAAATGAAACCAGTGATAAGGCAAAGGAGGAAGATAACATTTTCATGAGACTTAGTGAAAAAGATCCATTCTACCCCCCACAAATTGAGAAAGTAGTGAAAACAGTCATATATGGACCAGTACCACCAGAGAAACTGGCACAAGTGCAAAATTTGGTAGCTGAATTTGCAGACATCTTTGCATTGTCCATACAGGAAGTTAAACCGGTGAAGTTTATCAAATTCAGACTGAACATTCTGAAGGACATTGACTACCCAACCAAGGTCAATCAAAAACAGTTATCCCAGGTGCAAAAAGAGTTCTACCACCCCAAACTCACCAAGCTCATAGAGGTGAAAGTACTTAGAAGCATACGCTCAGATGAAGTCAAAGTGGCTCACCCCACAGTACTGGCACAAAAAGCTCACGGATCGATAGGATCCACAATGGATGAAATATGGTGGTTGGTGGAGGGTCAATGTATAGAGCAAGGAGGGAAACCGATGGAGGACATACCACCAAGATCAGAGAATGTGGAAACATGAGCAGAGGAGGACAAAATGCCAAGCAAACCCAAGTGGCACATCATGCAAAACTTCAGCTCTGTCAATTGAGTCATGAAAGTCATGCCCATGCTGCAAGGAGATCTCAAAGTGAAGCAACAATGTCTAGCAGGACATGAATATATCTGCATGATAGATTTCACATCCAGGTTTTACACCATTGAAGTAGACAAAGAAGATCAACCATATCTGTGCATATACACAGAAGGTCTATGCTATCACTGTTACTGTTGTCTACCTATGGGGATCCTGGGAGCCCCAGCATGCTTTGCAGATCTAACAGCGCAGGTGTTAAAAGACCTCATCGTCAAACTGGGGCTGGAAGTATTCATTGATGATAATGAATTGGCAGGAAATGTCTTCAACAAGCTATTGGGGAGATTACACACATTCTGTTGCAGATGTCAGGAACTTGATCTATCACTATCCTCATCCAAAATGTTATTGTTCATGAAGGAGGTGGTATTTGGAGGAGCACAAGTTGGGAAGGAAGGCATTTGTCTGGATATCACAACACTCGAGGCCATAGCTAAGTGGCCAATTTCCACAAATCTGCTAGCATTAATGAAATTCCTGGGACTCACAGGTTATTTCAGGTTGCTCATCAAAGATTACACACACATTGCAGTGCCTCTATTGATCTAGCACAATCCACAATGAAAAGCAGCAAACACAAGTATTGACAATTCCTATGGGATCACACACTAAAACTGTACTGGATACAACAGCATGCAAAAGCATTCCTACGACTCAAACAAGTCCTAGTCTCAGAACCAGTATTCAAAGCACCAAAGTTTGATGGTACACCCTTCATTCTAACCACAGACAGGTGCAAGGATGGATATGGCACAGTGCTGTCACAAAAGTTCACAACATCACTCCCTAATGGGGAGTCAAGAACAGCGATGCACCCAGTAGGCTTTGGCTCTAAGCAAACATCACCAACAAAAAAGCACTACAAACCATACATCCTAGAGTTCACAGCATTGAAATTCAGGTTTGACCATTTTAGTGACATAATATGGGGCTTTCCAGTGGAAGTAGAAATGGACTGCATTGCACTACAGGACACATTGTACAATGATAAACTCTCCCTAGTACATGTAAGATAGAAGGATGGTATATCTGCATATCAAATTACTGATGTATGACATCAACCAGGACGAACAAACACAGCGGCAGATGTGCTAAGCCAAATGCTATTAGACATGGCAAGAACAAATGGAGACGGCAGTGCCTGGTCAGTCAGTGAAGACTGGAAAGCTTCAAAAGGCATAGTAAATGACCTGTTCACCGTATCAGTGGACCCATCTATAATGAAGCTACGCACATGATTTACTGATGAACCATTGTTTCTAGAGGTAATTGAAGCCATGCACAACCTTGACACTGAAAAGTCCAATAGAGAACAGTAATGCACAAGGCACTGAGCCATAGGCTACCAAATAGAGGATGGCAAGCTTTGGCAAATAGTGGATGGTAAATCATTATGGACATGGGCACGAGTGGAGTGTATATCACAGAAAAAAGCAATAGAACTGGCCAAAGACAAACACGGCAACAATGGGCATTGGAGGCATGACCTCGTAAAGCTCAAAATGATGGACAAAATATGGAGTCTGAAACTAGACCAATCCATCATTGGTGCGTTACTCCAATGCCCCGCAGTGTAAGAACTTCAGATCCTCACACTTACATTCACTAATGTACCCTATTACATGCCGCCATCTGTTTAAGTTGGTAGCGGCAGATTACCTATCCTTACCCAAAGGAAAAGTTGGTTTCCACAATGTACTCCTTATACTGGATATGTTCTTGCAGTATGTATGGGCTTACAAGCTCAAGGTCCACGGAATGGCAAAAACAACCATTGACGGACTAAAAGTGGTAACACACACCTTCAAAGCACTGGAAACATTCATGACAGATGGTGGAAGCCATTTCAAAAATGGAGATTACATGCATGCCAATGGAGTAAATCATCATGTCATAGCAGCATACACTCTGTGTGTTGGAAATAATGGCGTGCCTGATGTGTCATATATGGGCATGTAGTTGTAGTCTTATATTTACTTATATATACTCCTGTATTAGCACTACAATATCACCCCTTGCTGTGAGATTAGACCTTAGAATATGGCAGTTGCCAGAGCCTGTTGGAATACAAATGTAGACATATAGCTTAGGTAATCATGTACTTACCATTAGACACATTACCATAGTCTACCTTAGTGACTAACTACCAAGGTATACTACAGACAGGTTTCCCATCTTATAGAGCCATTACAGGTTCTTACAGAGCCACCTTTTCATATGTGTCCATGGCAGTTGCCAGCTTGCCTGTCAGCCATTTTAAAGACCTAATTCAAGCTCAGCTGACTGGTGACATAGCCACTTGTCATTTTCGCATTTTTGACATTCCCAATGCAGTAATGTTTACAACATATCTTATTTGGAATGGATTAGGTGTATAGCACAGCCATTTTTGTTTTTGTGAGTTTCAAATAGGGAAACAATCATCCAGTGAACATATGCTCACTTTCTCACTCCACATTCCCCACAACAATATATAAAATATTAAAACATATCCTAATTAGTCCACACTTTTTGAGACTTGACTTTTCCACACTTTTCCTAGGGTGTAGCAGCTCATTGCTGCCTCACATTTTGATTGATTCTTCTTCTAAAGTAGTGGTTTAGGCTATGTATATATCTAAGACTATGAACTATCACTTTTTCTATGTTTTGTAATTGTAAAATATCCAATAATGAACTGTTGAGCTGCATGGGTGATGTTGTAATTGATATTTGAAAGCCTTCTGGACAAGCTCCTATCAATATATCAAAAAAGTGAATACTTTTTTAGAATTCCCAGCACGGTCATGGAGAAAGAATAGAAGTCGTCCAACCAATTCTCATGGTCATTGAGGATGGGCGGGTTGCTATCTGCTTGGGGTCTGTGAGACAGGCTGTCAGGTCCTGCATGTTTCTCAACCAGGACATGCACCAGCTTGAATGAGAATAGAAAGATCCCAGCTATCCATCTGTTGATGGTTGCGTTGGGTTCAAATTGGAGATCCAGGTTATTGATCATCCCTTTGATGTACTTGGCATTGAGTTCCACTGTAAAGTTAGCAATACCAAACATGTAAATGCAGATAGCACACAGAGCGCTGTAGGGAACCAGCGTTCCCTACACATGTATCTCTACATGACAGCCCATACTGGCCTCCAGCTCGCTCGCTCTCGCACCCTTCGTATCACTCGTACCCTACCCCTGCCAGTAAGTGATATACCACTTCCTTCTCCTTCTCTTTCCTTTCTTTCTCTCTCAATCATTATGATGTACTACGCTACAATATCCAATGAGCTCGCTAGCATTATATAATCGCACGACACGTCAGACAGTCTCAGGAATGCCCGGACTATAAAGCCCTGTACTTAAGCACGAAAGGATCCATCTATCGAACCATCTATCTTTCGACCTACATTCTATTTGACTACATTTCGTGTATCTCACTGTTCGTTGTTGGGCAATAGCCCCAGAATTTGATTCCTTGAATCCTTCTCCTACCCGCCAGTCGTGAACGCCTGAGAGCTAAGCTCTTATCACACTCACGAGCTCGCCCATTGATAGCTCGAAGACTCGTGCTCTCCACCACAACTCGCCCTATCTGAACTATTTCGCTTCACTCCCGGGTCTTGACCTGGAGGTCCCTTCTCACATTACTTATCCTTCCTTTCACTCATTCTTCGCTTCCTCTTGGTTGATCACCGAGAACCTTTCTTGTTCCGCTCACGAGAAGGAGGAGATCTGTCTTTCTGCCTCTGTGCTCACAGCTTCCCTCAAGGGTCGAACCACTCGCACCCTACCCCCTTCTACTGGCCTGGTCTTGGTACCCTCTTAGACTAGTTTAGCCGACCTCAGCACGGTGTAGGGAACTGCAGTTTCCAACTGCCGCAGATGTCACCCATACAGGTTTCCAGCTATATATACCAGCATCACATCATGCGCAGGACTGCATGAGACCTTGGCCAGTTTTCCCACGCTATCCAGTGCTCACCCGATACATCTTATGCTATCCTACCCTCACCCGAGCCATGGGCAGCATCATCCTTTGCTGCGCATTTGCATCTCGCCCCTACTAGCATTGTCACCATTAGATCTTGTGCATTGGCCAGGCATTCTGCACATGACTGCACAAGACCTCATTTGGTTTTTGCATGCTACCCAGTGCATATCCAGAGCATCTTGCATCATTCTATCCAGGCCCATGGTTATCCCATGCGCCCACCAGTCCTATCCACCCAAGCCTTATTTGGTATGTGTCCATTATGGTTCTGTCATGTCTTGGGAGATTCTGAGACTATATAAGGATGTAGCTAGCCTTTGTCCTGTATGAATCTTTTATCCTGTATGAATCCTTCATCACCCAATCAACCTGCTGTTGATCTGCCCATTAGTTTCCTTCTCTGTGCGACAGCTGCACACCCAGCGTTTTCTAAGTATCATTAGTGTATCTGACACACCCATCATAGGCCAGCGTCCCCTAGTGTGGGGAAGCCTATATCACGACCTGGCGACATCTGTCACAACATTCCTAGCTATTTCTTCACCCAATCCTTGTCCATCTGTGCACATCCTTGCCCATTCCTTGCACATCCATGCACATCCTTGCCCATCTGTGTGCATCCTCGCCCATTCCTTGCCTATCTGTGTGCACCCTTGCACATCTGTGCACATCCTTGCACATCCTTTCCCTTCCATGCACTTTCTGCCTGACCCTCCAGCCAGGTTTCCCATTTCTCACACCAGGGACACCCCTTGTGGTTAGAGCTCACCTTGAGCGCCTCTCAGAGTGCACATTCCCTATGGGATGAGTACATCACACCCCTCACACACATCTGATCCTGTAGCCCTATCCAGGTAGCTTGATTGCACACAGCGGAACAATCTGTAGAGTTCCAGCTTGGCTTGGGAATAGCAACTTTCCATCTTGTTCTGGGTAATGGACCCGAATCAGTTTGGATAGCACTTTCTGTCCTCACCAATCTGGAACAGGATGTAACCAACAGCGATGATGGAGGTGTCCACTGCAAGAATAACTTCCCACCCACACTCATAGTCTATGCACCGGAGTGTGGAGGACTTTGCTATTTTGTCCTTGAGACACTGCATGGCAACCTGGTGGGTATTGTCCCATTCAAAGGGAACACCCTTGCAGGTCAAGTTGACAAGTGGCTAGTGATTGTGGCAAAATCCTTGATGAAAATATGCACCACTCCACAGACTCCCAAAAAGCCACAGACATGAGTCATGTTGGTGCATTCAGGCCAGTCTCAGATTTTCTGCACTTTGTCTTTGTGCAGGACCCAACCCTTGTGCCCGATGATAGTCACATCAGGGGCTGCAAGGATGAACTTCTTGGCAGACACAGTAGCCCCCACATTCTGCAAATGTTGCAGGATGCGGTTCATGATGCCAGTGTGACTCCAAATGACATGACGGATCCCTGGGTTCTCAGGGATTGTCTCGTAAGTTCCATCTGCTGCCTGGTACTGTGTCCACTCCAATTTGACAGGAACATCATCCACAAACAGCATGATATGCTGGGGTATCTCGTCCTGCAGTATAAAGGCCATGTCAGCTTGGAATATTTGAACCGCATTGGTATTTCCCAAGGGAAGGGAAGTGAGATGATGTGGACCCAGGGGCATCCCAAAGGTCATCAGGTTGTGAGAGTCAATGTGAAGAACCCGGTGGTCATAACCCACAAAGAGGTCAAGCATGCTGTATACTGTGTAACTGGCAAAGGACTCCACGAGGTGTTCTACAAAAGGAGGGATGGATGTGTCACGGACTGACACCCCATTCAGGGGTTGCAGGTCATGGACAATGTGAAGGGACTTTCCGTTTTTCTTGACAACGCAGAATCATCGCAAGCAGTATGCTGCACTAGAGGGCTTGCATACACCTGCTGTGATCTTCTCCTTGATGATCATGATGACCTGTGGGTGAATGGCGGGTGAAATAGGAATGTTGTGCTGCACCCATAGGGTGTGGGGCATGGTTGTGAACTTCACTGGGGGAAAGAAGTGTTTGTTGAAGGATCCGCATTCTGAAGCATCCTAGGCAAAGGCCATCTTGTGGTCACAGACAAGCCAGAAGATGAGCTTGAGTTCCTCTGGCCACAGCCATTTGGCTGGGTCGAGGTCCAAGGCTTCTGTGTGTTCTGCAGTGAAGCGCACTCCTGGAATGAAATTGGGTGGTTTAGTAGGAAGGGGCTTTAGACCCACTAATGGATCGTTAGGCAAGCGATGGACAATCCTGAACCCTCTGCTAGAGGGGCAGACTGCAACAACCTTCTGGTCCATGGGCTTGTATGCCAACCCATGATGAGAGGAGTCATGGGAACCCTCTGGCTTGTAGACCAGAGCACAATGTGAGGCATCAAAAGGATAAAGAGAATCTGGAACAGAAACGGCAGTTGGAGTAGGGACAGATTGAGTAGATGAAAGATAATCATAAGTCACAGACTGGGTTCCTTGGCCGGGAGAAGCAGCAGGAAAGCCTGATGTATGGGCACAAGAGAATGAGTGAAACAAGAACGAAGATGCATGAGGTGCTAGAAATGGATAGCACAAGTTGAATATGGCACATCAGGAAAATGTGTTTTGCTATGTAGTTGTAGCCTAATCTATATAGAACTATAATAGCATTTAGAGCAATTATAGATCTATATAATTGCCCAGAGTTTAAGATCGATCTTTAAAGATGTTTAATTGCTGGTAAAGTTCTATTATTCTATTATTGATACTATTTATTTTGTCATGTATTTACTGACTGTTTGGCTGTTATTTACTACACTTTTGGTAGTCAAAAGTGTGGACACTAATTACACTTTCAGTTGACTAGTATTTACTACACTTTGGTAGTCAAAATTGCGGAGATTGATTACACTTTCAGTTGACCAGTATTTACTACACTTTTGGTAGTCAAAAATGCGGACACTAATTACACTTTCAGTTGACCAGAATTCACTACACTTTCACTACACTTTTACTAGTCAACATGTTTTACTACACATTGGGATGCAGTGAATGTGTAGTAAATAATAGCTAACAAAATGTGTGATTAGATGTCCACATTTTGACTACCAACAGTGTAGGAAATACAAGTCAACTGAAAGTGTAGTCAGTGTCTGCATTTTTTATTAACAAATGTGTAATAATACCCAGTAAACTGAAAGTGTAGTGAATGTATGTACTTTTATTATCAAAAGTGGTGAATACTAGTCCACAAAATGTGTAGTTAGTGTCCACATTTATGACTAATAAAAGTGTAGTGAAAATGTAGTGAAAATCTGTATTTTGTATTACCAACAGTGTAGTAAATACTAGTCTACTGAAAGCAAGAGGTGAGTGCTAGGAGGATCCTGAACACACACTCCTTCTTGGGCCCCCCTTTGAATCGGTCCCCCAGGGTCCAGTTCAGCCATCAGGAAGAATCTGCACCCCATAATGCTAAGTTTGTACACAGCGGGCCCAGCTCTCAGCAGAAAATCTTCGCGACTCGACAACCTCCCCCCCTGAACCAGCATGATTGGATTGTTCTAGATAGTCCAGTTAACGAACATGTTGCAGGTGCCCGTACTGTGATGAATTTTGTGTCGCAATGATAAAATCCCCTCATTTAGTTGATGCTTCGTTTATGCTTTACTCTGAGTCGAGACGCGTCGCGTTGCTTAAGCCTGACACGCGTGTGTATCATACATAGTTGGTGCAGTACTATGCAGCCAGTGAGTCTAAGTCTCCTCCGAGCCCCACCAGTATACCCTAGATGATCCCAAATGGGTTTACATCGCGTTTCCGCTTATCACACAGCAGTGACGAAACACCGCCAGCTTCCTTGTCCAGAAGAGGCAGTCTGAACGTGCCTACCACCCTCCTTGCAGCTCATGATCCATCCAGCAGCCTTCCCACCTCCTTGCCGCAGCAGCAGCTCTCACGACTCGACGTACTCAACTCTTATCAACCTGCCATTGCCCTCGACCACGCAGAACACATCAGTTTGCTCAGCGAAGGCACAACTGACGCTTTCCTCAAGCTTTATCAACACCATGCATTGGGGAAGACACTACTCGGGAAACAACAAACTTGGGCTCTCGTCTGCCCATCCTGCAACCGTCATATCAACACCAGCCTTCGTAAGGACCTTCAGTTCACGCTGAAAGGCCAGTTTTCGGCACTCTCTGCCCACTACAACAAAAAAACGTGCATGAAACACCGTGCAGTGGCAGATCAGGCCTGCGTCGCTCTCACAACACTCTTTCCAAGTCCCCAAGGACAGCAGTCTCGACCCCATAAGTTAGACCATTGAAAATCAGCCCTTGACTGTCCTGATGTCACCGCTCGGGCCTTCCAGAATGGCTAGCGCAATCCACGGTGCCGATCATCTATTCCCCAACACCAAATAGTTCACTCTCCTCCTTGGATGATTTCCGCCTTGGGTCAGTGCATCCTGTGGTTTGTTAGTGCATATACTGATCGTAGCCTGATGGCAACTTCAGTGATCCTTCGCCTCAGGCTGTTTCTCCATCTTCAGAGAGCGGCATAGGGTTGTTCATTGGTGTCCGTCTTAGAGTCATACCAGTACTTTAGAATCATACTTTGAGTTTCTGCCTCTGTGTTCGGGGTCCTGATTCACAGAGCGCAGATCGCCCAAGTTGGAGTTTGTACAAGCGTGACAAAAATTTCTAACTAAGGGAATTTTAGTGTTACAATCACGCCTTACACCCCTCCCCCTCCCCCTCGAAGAATTGCGGTGTTAGTGTCATGAGAGTTATTTCTGCCCACCTCTTGACTGAAAGTGTAATTAGTGTCCGCAATTTTGACTACCAAAAGTGTAGTAAATACTAGTCAACACAAAGTGTAATTAGTGTCCGCATTTTTGACTACCAAAGGTGTAGTAAATACTGGTCATCTGAAAGTGTAATTAGTGTCCACATTTTTGACTACTAAAAATGTAGTGAAAGTTTGTATTGTGTATTACTAAAAGTGTAGTAAATACTAGTCTACAAATGTGTGGTCAGTGTCCACATTTTTTACCACTAAAAGTATAGTGAATACTGGGCAACTGAAAGTGTAATTAATGTCCGCATTTTTGACTACCACAGCTGTAGTAAATACCCAACCAACTGAAAGTGTAGTAAATAGTATTCAATATAATGTGTATTAAGGGGTAGTGGTGTGTAATTTTTGATTAGCAAAAATGTGGTCATTACCATTGTGTAGTGTTTTATTAGCAAAGTTTCAGTCATTAGCAATTTGGATGTTTAACTATAACCTTACGAGGCATGAGTTTGGCCATAGTTAAATAGGACCTTTGTAAGCATCCAGAACTTTCTATGATCAGCACAGATCCTCCCCAGCTCCTAGCTTAGTATATGGTCTGTGCGTTGAAAGAAACTAAGTCCTTCCCAGGTGTTAAGTGGTCAGGACAAAGGAAAGAATGAAAAGAAGGGTGCAATAAGTTCAACCCTAAAGGGATTCACTGGTTAGTGGAACCCTGGAAGGGTGAGTCCGTTGGTCTGAAGTAGGGCGGGTTGAAAGATAGAAGTAACCCGGGTTCGTCCTGTAGTGAGTGAGCGGATAGCGAGTAATGGAATAGAGGGCGGGTTGTGCTGCAGCAGGTTCATTGTTGTTGTTCTTACTTATGCTTGGACCTTAAGTGCATGGTGACAGAAGATAAGATTCAAAAAGACTAAGTACAGACTTTTATAGTCTGGGCATACCCGTGACTGTGTCAAACAAAATCAAAACATAAAGGATAAGGACCCAAGTGGGTTGGGTGTCACGTCCTGTGACTTTCCTAATCCATTCAACCTATTTCCGACCCATCCCGACTTATCCCGATATACCCAACAACTTCAGGTTGTACTTAGGCTTTCCCTTCTTCTGCTTCTTGTGTCCCGCTCCCCGATCCCGATCCCGAACCCTCGGATTTGATTAGTCATTATGTTCACCTTATATCCGCTTTCTGTCTTACTCCGCCATTTCGTCATCATTTGTCTATCATTGTCAACTAACGTGCTTCTTCGTCATTTGCATGTCTTACATAGTAATCCTGACATCTTCCTTTTGCTGTGCGTCGGGATTCCCGAAAACCCGACGCTAGTCCATTTATATCTATCCCGGACTTTCAGTATATAAA